>JAQFVV010013843.1:0-69015 GCA_028023455.1 Epiperipatus broadwayi
TTATTGTGAGAGAGCAATGTAGCTCTTCCATCTCAAAAGCTTCACAACTCTGTTCTAGAAGAACAATGAAGAAAAAGGGGTTATTCATTAGCTTGATAATTTCTAGATAATTTTCTCCTTGCTTTATCCTATAGTTAAGAAACATGATACTATTTCTATAAAAGGATATTAAATAGTAAGCTGAGTTGCTACGAGTTGACTATTATAAACTTCCTTGCCGAACTATCTGGAAAATGTTTTAATTCTCTTGAGTGGAATTTAATCCGACTACTAATATGCCAGTACAAAATTTCCTATTTACAACTTTTTCCTACCCACAAATCTATCTACTTTTTTTTAATTACATAAAAAATTTCAGCGATAATTGGAAAGGGGGGAAATTGTTGATTAGCTAAATCATCGAATTAAATGAAATCTGGCGATAAGCAGCAGAAGAAGACGCCAATAAAATATAAAAACAGTTACGACAATATTTCTAAAAGTTTGTCTAAAATGTACTTTCCAAAAATAACTTAATTTTAGAAAAGATTAATTAAGTTAATATTGATATTGAAGCAGTCTTTTTGGAAATTGAACTCAGGTTCATTGGCATCTTTATAAACAAATAGTCAACAAATTGACTTTATTGTTACTATTTTTTTTTTTTTTTTAAAGTCTTTAAAAACTTGTAATATATATCAGAAGATTTAATAAACTGATAAAAATTTCAAATTAATATTACCGCAAATTAAAAGGAAAAAAAGTAGATTTAAAAATCTGATAGAAAAAAAAGTTATTTGGTACAAATAAGATAAACCATTTGGCAATTTCTTATAAGAAAGTATTGTTTTATAACATGTATCTGAATTTAAAGTTATCTTCAAAGATTAAAAGATAGATAAAAATGTAGAGTTTATAAAATGTATGCATCAAAAGATCGTTTATATATAAAGAAAAAGTTCGATCAAAATCCCGAAGACATTCCATAAAATATCATAAATTAATATTCAGTGAAATGATTTAAAGAAATAAATATTAGATATTTACTATTTATTAAATATGTTCAATGGCAAATTAATTAAAAAGACTTCCTACATAATTTTGCAAAGGACTCTTGAGAAATTAACTAATTTTTATACAATAACCTGGGTGCATATAGAAGATGAAAATTCTATATTTAATATCTTTAATAATTATATCATGGTGATGTGGTGTGAAGCCTGTTTTCCAACTTATTTTTTATTATTGCTTAGTACATAGTTAAAAATAATAATAATTAACTATTCATCTGAGCACAAAAATTTAATAATGTCAAGCCCTAAAAATATATATTATTAATTGCATTGTTAAACAAATTTAGTCTTTACATCAGAAACTCTAGGAATAATAGAAAAGGTAACATATGCTTATGTATTTACATATGAGGGTCTTTGTAAATTAACAGTGGGAAAAATACACTATAGCTAAATACATTACAAACATCTTCAGAGTATTTTGTAAAGTATATAAATGAAATATTTAGACAGGAAAAAACTAAGTCTTAATTATCAAAACTATCATACAATGCATAGTCTCGAAAGCGCTTAGGTTTTACTTATCTATTTATGGAGTTATAAGAGTTATTTGATATTCCTTCGGCCTGCCAGCGCCTCAACACGCTTGTAATTTTATTATAATACTTGAAAATGTAAATATTTCATAAGCGAATGCTTAATCAATCAATCATAGATTTGATTTTTATACTAAGTATTTTCCAACATGTTATTAACTCATCATTTATAAAATGTTTATACTCTCTGCTTAGCAATTTAATTTACACTGCACATACTTCAAGATATTTTTTCGAATACTATTCATACTTCGAGTTAAAACTATGCAGTTAATTTATAAACATATATATACACACACATAAGAAAACCTTCCATGTATTTCTTGGAGGTTCTTTATAGCGAAACTTCAGAGTATCTAAGGGTTCTGTGATTACGGAACGTATTTCATTTAATAATACAGCTGTTATCCTCAACTTTTGGATACATAATGATTTGTGCAACGTAAAGTATAAAATTGGTATTATATTAATAATTTTTGTTAGTCATTCATTAGACTTGAGATTATCTAATAATGAATATTTCCGTAGTGTAATTTCACTATACCTGAATCTCATGCAAGTAGAGAAATTACGAATAGAGAAATATTATTATTTATAAAGTTGATTTTGTATTAGGACTTTTATAATATAGTGCGAATTGAGTAACTAATTATTTATTCATTATAGATGTAATTTATTAGTATATATATATGTGTGTGTTTAAACTTATGAAAATTTATTATTTCTAATATTAACAGTTAATGAAATAAATTTGGAAAATGTGATTCTATATTATTTAGGAAAGTATATTTTAATTTTTATTGTATTTATATGTTTTTACAGATCTCGCTGGACGATTCTAGGGTTCTTATAAAAACGTCCTACAGATATAGAGGGCTTTATTCATTTATAAAAAAATCTTCAAACATTTTGCAAAGTTTCAAAAAAAGAAAGTCGCTAAATAAAAGTACCGTATTAAGTAGACTACAAACAATCGCGAACTATCTTCAGCCATAGACAATCTATACTATTGTACTGGGTATTTCAGATAAATTATGCGAATTTAAAAAGGTTGAAGGATTTGTTTTATTATTAAGTTAAATTAATTACTAAATAATGTTTGTTAATTCAAGTTAAAAATAATTCACTCTTCAGTAGTTAGTGTTTTTTATTGTATATATTTTTCAGCAATATATCAAAAACGTTTCTATAAGAATATCACAAAATTACGGCATTAAAGTAAATTATATAAACAATAAGTCTTATACAACCTTGTATAAAATCAATAATTCATTGCTGAAAAATTGGAATTTTAATAATTGTTTAAAGGAATAGGACTATATTTAATTAAATTATATAATTTTTGTATTCGACAAGATCTATAATAATTTTTTTTGGCTTTATTTATTTATTTTATGAATGTGTAATAAAATAAGAGATTTCTCCACGGTATAAAAGGTAAATAGTGATTTTTTTTCTATATATATTAAGAAGCCTTAATATATTTCCTTTATTAAATTCAACCTTATTGATCATATATTTTGCCAGTTGTCAGTGTTCACTTTTTTCTCTCTATTGATTCAATTAGAATGATTTAAAAACTTGGCTGCTGGCGCGCGTGCATTACTGTTTTCTTATCGTTGACGATAAATTTTTAAAAATGATGCACTAAAGTATTATGGTTCGTTGAATTTACGTCATTATTACTTTTGATGACGTAGAGTTAAGCGTAAAGTAACCGTAAGCTAGATAGAAAGAAATAATTTTTTATTGATTTTAAAATATGTCAAAGTCATCTTTAAACAAAAAAAAAAAAAAAATAGAATAAAATGAAATTTTTTTTCTTTTTATAATATTGCCTAAAAATAAAGCTTTCTGATTTAAAAAAATAAGATTTTTTTTTTAATATTCAAAACAAACTTTTATAATTATAGCTAATAAAAAAAGCTGTCTAACCCCTTCAAGAACGGATTGTTAAAAACTTAGTAATTAAAAATCAAATTTGACATCTGCGCTCATCTTCTTCTTCGCTGTCTTTCTAATAATATTGCAAGCTAAAGAGTTCTTTTATATCTATTATTATTCATTAATTGTTTTAGTTTTATTTTTATTTTTTAAAACGATCTGTTATTTTATTGTTTCTTCTTTTTTTTTTCAAAAAATATATTTACATATTTATTTAACATTATTATTACTATTAATTTTTTTTTTTTTTTTTAATGGTTATTATTAGATGCACCTAGTCAGATATGGCTTAAGGCGAATATATGAATAATTTTTCTCCAGTATGTGATCTATCATTAGATTTTTTTTTTCCGGCTACTCCAAAGCCCATTCATTATTGTGATTATTGAATTCATCTACCCTATTGAGGATAATTTTCTTTTTCTTTAATTATCAATTATTTTTTTTAATATTATATTTTTTTTTTTTTTGATGAATGAAACGTCTTTTGATGTGTCAACCAAAATACAATTTCAATACTATTTATTTGTGATTGAAATTAAGAGCATTATAAAACGCAGGCAGTATTATTTTTTCATCATTCTTAAGTGCCCAACTTTTTTTTCTTTTTTTTTCATGTGCCAAAGCATCGGCCGGGAAGCGAACCCACGAACCGGGGACAACTGCTTGTAAGGCGTATGTGCCGACCACTCGACCAACCTTTTGCAAACCTAAATTCACAGAAAACATAATAGCGTAAGCAATTCTCATTTTATTTCCTGTGAATCTAGATCTCTCCGCATTTATAAAACGGGTTTCATTTGTAAAAGAATCACGACATAATAGGAATGGAAATATTGTTTCATCCTTATTATAGAACAAAGTTTTGAAAGATTAGTCTAATAAAATTTTATCTTTATTTTTTCTTCATTTGAAACTAAATTATTTTTTATTTTCATACTATATTATTGTATTATATATGATTTTAAAATTGAATGTTACGAATGGAAACATTCTATCTAGGATATACATTGCAAATCAACTATTTGTAATGTGCTTCCTTAAAACTATGTGTTATTGTATCTAATAAAATATTAAACTACTACTATCTTGGATAAAATCCAGTATTCTTTGGGGAATTATTAATTAGACAAGTTATTTTTAAAATTTAATTGGGAAGAGCACAATTAAAATTAATAAACAGACTTAATTACTAAAAAAAATATTTCTAAATCATTTTGTTTAAATTTAGACAAACATTTTCGTTTTATTGTTTATATAAAGTTTTATGTAAATCCTTTTCATAATCCAAAGTCAGGATTATTGTAAAATTTCATCTTCCCTAAAGTATTTAATAAGTCAAATACTTTCATGTAGCTAAATTCATTAAATTAAAATGATCTCCCCTTACACTAGCTTAAATTGATAATCTTAAATATGAGTAAAATATATTGTTTTCATATAAAGAGCATTATTATTTCCATTTTTATGCCTCTGTATTATTATATTATAATGTTAAAGAGATCCCCCCCTCACCCCCTCCTTTATTTTGTCCAAGGATTTTCTTTTCAACATTCCAAGAGACTAGCAGTTATTTTCAGAGCTATAAATGTCTACATATTATTTTTATAACAGTAACAATGTTTCCATACAGTATTGCCTCCCAGTGCAAACCTTAATAAGGTTGGTACATAAAATTTCTATCTAGTGCCTACTCATCCAATATCCTCAGACTAATTTCTAGCTTGTGGCTGTCATCAGTGAAGAACCTTGGATCTGAGAGCAATGTATGGAGATCTTATGATCTAATGCAGTGATGGCAAATCTGTGGCATGCATGCCAGAGATGGCACATTTAAATTTTTTATTGGCATGCAAACTATCTAATATCATAATTTTCTATGCTTTAAATTATTCAATATTTTTTTTTTGTTGCTAAAATCTTTACTAATACAAATTTACTGTAAACTAAAGGTAAAATAAATAAATATAATATTATATTACAATTCAGTTTAGAATTGAATTCTGATTAGTAGCAATAAATTACAAAATTAAAAAAAAAAAAAAACAACATATATATGTAGGTGGAAATATTTTAAATCCAATAAAGTCACACCAGTATACTGCAATATCATATTCTATAAATCTGTCAAATGATTCTAATAAAATTAGAAAGTAAACTCAGTAAAATATTTTATAACTCTTTGAAATAAATTTGTTCAAATTTAAAGTAAGAGTAATGAAATGATTTTCTGTCTTAATCTTTTTTGATCTAAACATATTGGCACAATTCATTTTTCACATGAACAAAGGAACAAAATGCATAATCAATGCCATCAAACATTTTTTTTTGCTTGAAGTTTTGCTGTAAAAGTGAAATGTACGGATAATAATATATTTTAACATATTTTACCTGTCAGAATTGTCCAATCATATGCAAGATACATAAGTCAGGAATAGTCCTGAACTCTGCCCTATTGCCTAGTCTCCAAATCTATAACATTATGAACAACATTTCTGATGATAACAAATGAAATTCCATTCATTCCTGTCCCAGAGCAACAGCAGAGAAACAAAAGATCTATAGAAAATTTGGTTAACCTGACCTTTACCCCCCCCCCCATAGGATGAGCTACCTGATAACTATATTATTTTGCTACGAATGATTAACAGATGTCATAGACTGGCTTAAAATCAATGGACTATGTCATATATATAATGCAATCTAATCAATGATATGCACGCATGGAAGGAACAAAGAATAACCAAAGAATAATTTATTAAATTGTTAATAATTTATTTATAATAATAATTGGTGAGAACTTGAATAAACAAATATGGATAATATACTTTAAATAAATACACTGTGAATCTATTTACACATAATTAATGCCATCTGGGTTTCACATAATTATCGGTAGTGATTTGCGTATTCCAAAAATGACATATTGGAACATAGATGAATGATTAACGAATACACAAATACCAGGCACATATATGAATAAAATCAATAAATAATCAAAAGATGCAGCTTAATACACTAATGAAAGATATCAAATTTACAAGGCTTTTATTCTGAACGCCGTGATCTATTCAATAAAAATAAATAACCTGACAAATTTCAAATAAATGTAATTTGGTTTTATTACGGTTTATCATAACTGCAAATTAAAGTATATCATAAATTACAAAGTTTATGCCGCCATTAACGGAATTTCATTAATGATTTAAAAAGAAAATATTTATTTGCACATTTTGTTACATTCTTAGATTTTGGTAGAGTTTACTGAAAGTTATTTCTCAGCGCATCTAAAGATCATTTAATGAGAGGGTGGATAGCTTAAATAAGCTTTAAATATGACATTCCTAACTTATAAAATATAAATAAATGAAAGATCAGGATGGTTTACAAAATCATAGCATTACAACTTATAGATTAATAGTGGGGAATGTAAAATATTAATAACTGCGGTTCTGACCTATCTGATAATGCCAGAAAGGATGAGAGGCTTCATCAACTTAAATGAATGTGAAACTCAACTGCACTTATGACAGATGGCATCTAAAGAAATGGTTGGTAGGGATGACATGGTTTCAGGGTTTTCCAATGTTATCCCATGCAGAGCCTAGCTACAACCTGACACAACCCTGGAGTCGGTGCTTCCAAACTCCATTAAGAAATGTACCTTATAAACTAATCTGGGATCTCCAGGTATTAGTTTGGCAAAGCAAGATATGAATTTTATAATGTTATCAAGGGTAAGCAATGCTAATAGGTTTCAGGTCTGTAATGATGCTGATGTATTAACTAAGGCCCTCGTAAATAATAAAATCTGGCATAATGACATGATACAGTTTAACCATTCTTAATGGTAATTAATTGACCTTAAATACTGGTTAGAAAGTCAAACACAAAGAGGGAGAGAATATGTAGTTCCCATCATTAAACAAATATCAATACACTTGACAAGTAGAAAAATTAAATAACATCATCACATTAGATGGTGTGACAAGCAAATGATAAATTACTCGCAAAGATAAGGTGACAAAGTTTTACTTTACTCAATACTAAAATTCACTAAATCAATAGCATTAAGATAATAGTAAATTGATATCTTTAAATATGGCAACGGATAGTATGCCATGAAACACATAGAACAATTCAATAACATTATTCAATTGAGTGAACTTTGGGTTTAGTAAGAAAGCTTACATTTAATTATTTAAGATTCCATAATGGCGGAAAAGAAAATTAAGATAAGATCAGTTCGCTAGATTGAATTATTAGCATATTAAATAATATAAAATCAAACATAAAATAAAGTTCAAATTTTGCCACATTTAAAATAATAAGGTAGCAAGAGTGAAACTCAGCAAGTATGTTTAGAAAATCAAATTAGAGATTCATGCATTAGAAAAAGAGAAAGTCATTATTTTATGAAATTAACCTTTTATTTGGTCAATTTATTTATTGACCAAGTGAGGTAAAACTTTGAACTTTTAATTGGTCAATTCACAAACTTATTTATAGAAATATATTCATCTTTTAATATTATATTAATTTTAGTTTCATTTGCAAAAAGTATATTAATTATTTGTAAGGTTATGAAAGTAAACGAAAGTTTTTTCAAAAATATATTTTTAGTTATAATTATAAAAATATTCAATAGCGGAAACATAAAAAAAAAGATTGTAGCAAATTACAAGAAATGTAAACGTCATTATGTCCCTCCTCAATTTACGTTATTAAAAAAGTTAAGAATTTTTTAGTAAAATCTTAGCATTTTTCTAAAAATAATTATATTTTCAGCATATTTTAACCAAAATACTTAATAATATGTAAATAAATGCCAGAAAAATATTCTAAAACATTAATCTTTCTTTGAAAATCAAATAAACAGCTTGGGGCAATCTAAACTCTTGACAGGCAAATCAAAAATTTCTATCGCTTTTTTTTTTTCAATTTACGATCATGTAAAGTATACATTTTTTTAATAAAACCTTACTACTTTTGTAAAATAACTATATTTTCAGCAGATTTTATGAAAATAATTTATAATATGTACAAAAAATAATAATAAAAAAAACACTCTAAAACATATATTTTCATTTTCAGCGGTGAAAAATATTTATCGGTGGTCTCTTTTTGACCAAATAATCATCAGCCAATCAGCATTGAGAATGGATGGCCTCAGCCAATCAGCATTGAGAATGGATGGCTTGCTTCTTTTGTTATACTTAAAACACTCCTATTATTGATTTTTTACTTGTAAAATAATTCAAGAGGGGACAGCATCTTACAGAAATTTTCTAAGCTTTCAAACGAGCATAAAATCATCACCATAGCTCAAAAAATGACCGATTTTGAGTGACCTAAAGCCATTGATGCAAATAAGCATTGAACCCTAGAAATGGGTTAATAATAATCGGCACTACATCACCGATTATGAAATAGACATAGTTACATTTTGTTTAAATAAATTAATAGCACATAGATGGAGGTGATAAAGTTACATTTTAAATAAATTAAAAGCACATAGATGGAGGTTTTTAAAATTACATTTAAATAAATTAAAAGCACATAGGTGGAGGTTTTAAAGTTCATATTGGTGGCAGAGACATGATTACCTTCTGTTATTTGAAGACTTGATGGCTGTATGGGTTAACACGTGTATAGGAAAATAATTTGAAAAAAAAAAGTCAGCAATGCAGATTTTGGAGAAATAATGGCTGGCATCCTTTCAGGGTTAGTTTAACAGTTCATTTAGACAGTCTTTAAGTGGCAATGGCATAGGAGCATAGCGATATGGAGCTGATCTTAGAAAGATCAGGAAAGCAAATTTCTTCCACTACTCAAGAGTCATATTTTAAAAATTCGAGTGACACAGGTTCGTCCTACAACACCTTCTGAAAATAAAGCACCCGAGTCTTTAACATAGAAATTTGGGCTGTATTTATACGCCACTGAAATCTTCTAGAACTTTCTATTTTCCCTGCTGTTGACAAGACCCAGATGTGCATTAACTGTTATATTTTAAAGATGACAATGAGATAAGCCCAAGAGGGTATTGTTTCAATCCATTTTGAGTTGGAAATAGATTCACAAGATATATTTTTTATTAATGTATGATCTTTTAAAATAAATCTATTTTACTAAAGACATTTTAAATTTAAACAAGGCACGTTCTTTTGTTTACAAATTTCAGTTATATATTAATTACTCTCTAGAACTTTCTCTGGTATTACATCAGCTTAAATAAAATAATACATGAATAATAAAAAAAACTAAAACATATTTAATAAAATATAATTTTAATATTTACAGTTATCTGTGACACATACACACACATGCACAACTATTTACAATGGTGGAAATTTAAATAGTTCCGAATTAAACTAGTATTATTTAATCAAAATAATGCTTAACTAACAAACGAGGGGGGGGGAATAATTGCGTGTATATGTGTACTTGCACTCCCTAGTGATTTATGAGTATAAAACTGGGTTTGAATCTCTGGTTGAAGGTTTCTAATATCACCAGACAGTGAAGCAAAATATGTGTAACAGATTTGATTGCTTCAATATAATAAATATTTGATTTATAAAATTATTAAAGCTCATTTAAATTTACTTTTAAATAAATTTATTACCATTATATTAATATGACTAGTGAAAATAAAATAAAAAAATTGTCAAGCAGTAGATTATCAAAATTGATAGACTGATGAGTATGGAATGATTAACAAAGGCACCAATGTAGTATGTGTTTTATGTTCAAGAACAGTTGTATTGAGAACAGCAGTAAAACGGCATTATGAGACCAATCATAAATCCCTCTGTGAAAAACATGAAGATGAACAAAAAGAATATATTGCCCAAGCATTTAAAAATATAAATATTCAATCAACATCTATAATAAAATTTATCTAAAATCATGTAAATTTGGGGAAACCTTTTAATGATGAACAATATATGAAAGAAGCTTGGATAAAATATGCACCAGTTCTTTTTGAAGATTTTAAAAACAAAGCAAAAATTATTCAGAAAATAAAAGATTTACTATTGGCTAGAAATACAATTACAGAAAGAATCCTGCAAATTGCTAATAACATAACTTACCAATAAAAAAGATTCAAAATCTTCTAGTTTAATTTCTCTCTGCCTTGATGAAAGTACAGACATAAATGGATCAGCTCATTTGGCTATTTTATTTGCTATTGTGATGGGAATAATATCAAAAGAAAATTGATCAGTTTAATCTCATTAGTAACAACAGCAAAAGGAATAGATATTTGTAACAAAATTTCTAAATTTCAAAATATACTCGCTGAAAAAGAAATAGATGTTGCAAAAATTGTTTCAGTAACTATAGTTGGTGCTTGAAGTATGACTGAAAAAGAAAATGTTTTTCTCAATTTATTTATTAACCATATTAAACATTCAATATTGGGTTTTCATTGCATTATACATCAGCAGGTTTTATGCACAAATGCCAGCTTCAAGCTACTGAATGATGTTATGAAGGTTGTGACTAAATTAATCATTTTTATATCTACACAAGCTCTAAATAAATGAAAAATTTTAAATTCATTGAGTGAGTTGAACTCAGTATACAATGGTTTACTTATGTACAACAATGTCTGATGGTTAAGTTAAGGAAAAGTTCTTCAAAAATTTGTTAAGAAACTAGACTGATTTTATGTAATGAGAAAATTATTGAAAAATATAATGAATTAATGGATGTTGAATGGCTTTTGAAATTAATGTTTTTTACTTATATGTATTCACATCTAAATAAATTAAATATGAAACTGTAAGGTTGTAATAAGACAATTGTTAACATGTTTGATTTGATCAAAGCATTTGAAGTTAAATTACAAATTTTCAACTGTGGTGTTACTTCTTACACCTTCAAATATTTTCCAAATATAAAAAAGTTCTTGACTGATTTAGAATATCATGAGAAGCCAGATCAAGTAAAATTGACGCAAGAGTTTTGTGCTCATATTCAATTGATAATTGATTAATTTTCTTTAAGATTTACACAGTTTAGACAATTTTCAGAAACATTAAAATTTATTTTATACCCAGACATAATACCAATGGATAGTCTCAAGTTAGAAATTTTTGAGTGGCTTAATTTGAAAGATATGGAAATACAATCAGTTGATATTCAATCCAGTTCTATATGGAAACAGAAATTTATTGATTTGAGGAATCAATTATAAACAATGGAAAATGATCAATTATTGGGCATATGTAAAAAAAAAATGCTGAAGAGGAACTATTGACTGTCTGGAATGCTATTCCTGAAACATTTAATTGTTTAAAAAAATTAACAACTGCTATATTATCAATTTTCTCCTCTACATAAGTATGTGAATCACTGTTTTCAGAAATGAATTTAATTAAAGACATTTCAAGAAATTGATTGACAGATGACTCTAGTTCAGCATGAACATTATTGAAAGTGGCAAAATATGAACCACTTACAAAACATTTGGCATCCAATGTACAACAGCAAAAATCTCATTAAATAATATCTATTTATTATGTTGCTTTTACATGTTTATTTTCAAAATTTTGTTTTAACTACTATTAATTTTTTACTATTACATTTTATTCAACTTGTGCTCTTCTAAATAAATATCGTTCACTTATATTTAGCTTATTTAAAAATTATATTTAATTATTATTGATATTATTATTATTTTGTTATAAACTTTTAAAAATCTGCAATAATTAAGTTGTTTATATTTTGATTTAATAAGTGTATGGTGCTCCAATCTTTCAAAAAATATTGTTTGGAATTTTTTGGCACAACATGTAAATGTAAAAAGGTTCCCATCACTTATCTAATAGATTCCTCCAGCAGCCACATTTCATCTATTTAGTTAACTATAAATTATGAGTCTAAGATGAAAGCACAGTAATGTTTTCAATCCATGCTCACTCACTTGTATAGTCATATAGATCTTAATCCAGTTTGATATCTATATATTTTGGTGTCATTGGTTTTTTAAAAACCACATTCACTATCATCTTATGGACAGAACTAATATAAACCAACTAAAACATCACATGATCACTGTTTTCTATACTTACATGATGTTTAAACAATAGCAAACTTCCCAAGCAATAGAGCCACTCAGTGCAAGCCTTAGTAATCAATGGACACAAGAAGGCTTGTTTGGATAAGTAGGCACTAGATAGGAGTTTTATGCATCTATTGATTGCCAATGCTTGCACTAAATGGCACTACTGTGTGAAGATTTTACTACTGTTTAATCAGCTTTGTAAGTATAGGAAATGGTGATCATGTGATGTCTTGTGGTTTTATATTATTTTTATATTTGTAACAATTTTTTGGAATACAAAAATTAAATCCTTCAAATTTATATTTATGATTTGAAATTATCTAAGATATAAATTAAATTATTTACCTATAAATATATACATAGAAATACTTTCCAATTACTTATTTAAATTTTATCAGAAGGGAATTACACCTCCACAAATGAGCTGCATGGTTTAAAATAAGTATTGCAATGTACAAAATTTGAAAAGTAAAATTAGAATGAGGAAAATAAAACATTTAAAATTGGAATATATGTATGAACATATATTTTAATTCCTCCTGTCTCCATTTGCATGTTGACATTTTAACCTGGATATTTAGATTGGATTGTATCTGTCATCTTTTGCTGATATTTGCATAAATAAATGCATGCACAGATATCCTATAAGCATATTTGCTGTGTATATAATTTCAAAAATTAATTAAAATGTATTTAAAGTATTTTAATTTTATATTACAAGCTTTTAGGTTATAAGTTGTGAGTGCAAAAAGTTTTACAATTGTAAATCAAACTGTACCCATTTAATATAATATATTGTCACTTATAGCTTTTAAAAAAATAGGAGCAACTCTAAAAATTAGAAGAGAAACAACAAACATTTAAAAAAAAAGGTTGCATTTTTAACATTATCATATCGAGATACTCAATGCGAATAGTATGAAATTATAAGAATAAAACTATTATAATAAACTCTATAATTTGAAAAGGTATATCATTTCTTTTCTATGATAATGATATTATGTCAATTAAATTTTTTTTTTTCTGATGATATTAATTTCTTACAACTTATTGCATTTTATGGTTAAGCAAAAAAACTTACTTAAATATAAATTTTGCTAAAAGTTGTTTTAATTTTGATCAAAAAATTCTGAATAACTTCATTATTTCTATCCAATGAACAATTGCAATATACACAGGGAAACCCAAATATAACCAGACTTTTGTAATAAAAAATGTATACTTATTTTTAGATGTTGCAAATTGAATTGCTTTAAAAAGTATAATCTATTTAATGCAATGCACCCATCTAAACCAGTTTGTCACTTTTCAAAGTAGTTCAAAAACACTTGCAAAGTGATACATTTTAATGCTTTTATTATCCCCCTCCCCTCAGTTCTAAGTCTGCAAAAAAAAAATTGAGACATTGTTTCATTCTAGAGATTAAAAAAAATTGCACAAAGTGAGATTGAGCAAATATAGCTGATAGACAAGTTGGGTTATGCTAAATTTAATTTAAAAATGTTTCTCACTCAAGGTTTTGAGAGATGATTTGTTATGGTGGAGTTTGCACTCTTTTCTTTGCACAAAATGGGATGTTTACATTTCATTACATCACATAAATGTTTCAGGACTTGCAGATAAAATGTTTAACTGTTACAAACTAAATTAGAGAAGAAAATGCCATTTTTGTAAAAAAAAAAAAAAAAAAAACAGCATTAATTGTTTGAACATTTCAACCATTATAAAAAAAAATCGACAAATACAGGAAATGCACTTAACAAAAAAAATTGCTATGTGACTTCAAGATTTCACACAGTTATGTCATTTGGCAGATTGTTGCATAAATCTCCCTTCAAGAAGTATGTAATAGCTGAAGCATATATTACAACAGGCATGCAAACTAGAAAACAATTGCAGTTGTTTTTGGGTCCCCCACATACATCAGTTTAGTTGGGAACATTAATTCAATTTTATTTTTATATTTTAATTAGAAATCTATTAATTCTAGTGTAAGTTTTGAAAAATCATCAATGGTATCAATCTGTTTATTGTCTGGCTAGAGAATTATTTTATAACTTGTGTTGTTTCTAGAAATCACATTTTCATTAATGTTTTATTCTATTAATGTTCTTTTTGATGGCAGACTAAATAACTAAAAGCTTCCAAATGATTTTAAATTGAGTAAAATAGTTAAAAAAATCAGCTTGGTTCAGTAAATAAAACTGTTGTGCTATAACCTGTGACTGGAGTAATTGGATATTGTATTCATATGTTTACTAACATTACAAGTATTTTTTCTTTATTGTATTAATAATTATGCAACTTAAATCTTTGCTATAAATATATAATGAGTTTTGGCATTTTAAGTGCTTTCAAATAAATGTCAGGTAGCTATTTCATGTATCACTTCACAATATCTGAATTACAAATATGGAAGCAGTATTTCATTTGTGATTATGTCATGTAAGTGTCTGCTGTGATAAATATAAATAAGAAATCAATATTTAGTTGCTCTGAAGGTCATATGATATTCAAACACTAAAATGGCAGATTTTAGCACTATTATTTCAGTTAGCTAACCAAACTGTGATTTATTTTTACTTCCATCAGCTAGCGCATAATTGATAGTGCTTTGCTTCTTGAATCCACCACCCTACCATTGTAAATAACTGCACAAGACACAAATAAATGATTTTACTGTTAATTACTAAGAAACTCAAGATATATTCAAGAATTAAAATTTCATTAGAATTGGCTTTATTCAATTGAACAAACAATTTTATTTTAACATTCATCAATTATGAATCAGCCAGGAAGTTTTAGCTCTTAAGGCAACCATTCTTCTACTGTGATATACCACTTATATTTTCACCTGATGATTTATATAACTAAAAAATAATATCACGATAATTGGATTAAGACAGGATATCATGACTTCTAATTAAAAATAATAAGTCATTTGGAATCAAAAGATGTCAGAACACATTATAAAATAATAATGTTAATCTTTGGATATATTTGCATTTTTAATATTGCCAACCAATTTTTAATCTTTTTTAGATAGTTATTATTTGACTGTTGAGTTATTTGATAAAAAAATATTTGTCATATTATAATGAGTAATTATATAAAATAAATATAAACCGCATGTCACATTGTTATGCATATATACATTATTTATATATTTAAAATGGTTAGAACCAAGTTTCAATTTTTTCTTATTTAATTTTAGTGTACATTAAATTCTTAGTTTTGTTGTTATTGCAAAATTGTTTCGTTTTTGGCTACAGTACAATATTTTACCAATAGAATTTATATAAATCAATTAACCTAAACATGAACAACAATAATAGTAATAAAAACAACAATTAAAAATCATAATTAATAAAAATATTTATAACATTGTACTCAGGTATAGTATATGTTATTAGTAGATTTAATATTAGCTTGTATTCTATCTGGTATACAATTCTATAACGTATCTATAACACTAATATAATTTTCATAAGAAAAGTCTGCTTATTTGAAATGTTAATGAAGAATATTGATTTGTTGTTTTTGTTTAAAAATTGACCATAGAGAATCATTTAACATTTAAACCAGTAATTGGAAAAACAATTAGATATGTGCAACATTATACATATCTTTCACGACCCAATATTTGATTTTATAAACAATATGATTTAAAGCATTATCATCCATAAAAAAAATGGTAATACGGTTTATCGATTTATCTCACGTATGAACTTTGTCTAACAAAATTATTAAATAGTAGATAGTTGTAATATGTTCATTAGAGTGATATTAACTTAAGAGTATATCAAGGTATAACAACCCAACTTATCGTACTTTGCTATTATCACACTTGAAAAAAGGCAGATTAATTCATTTCTTTGGTTAAACATCAGACGATCCTTTTCTAAGATTAACTACTATTATCAATCTAGATGATAGTTAATTTCAGATATATGGTAAACATGTTTTTGATTGTAAAACTGTCACTGGGTGATAATAAAAAAATGTCAATCGTTGATCGAAGAATTCTTTAATATACCTAATATCAATTTTCAGACTTAGCATTCATTAAGCTATGTTTAAAAATATTAATTTTATAACTATCCTAACTTTCTTTCCAGATACATATATATTAAATAAATAATTACTCTAAAAAAATTTAGAAAACAAACTTGGATAGATCTAAACTTTATCAAAGTGCTTAAAAGATTCGTGGTTCAATCTCGTACCACATTAAAAAAACCGACTAATCACTCTGAAATATTTACAATTTTGAGAAGAATCACTCTCATTATATAGCTAAAACACTGCCAATCATCCAGATAATATAGCAATTGTTTTTTTTATATGATCTTTTTAATTTAACTTATTATAATAAATCATGATTTGCTAAATAAAACGAATTTATGACTCTGGCTTGTTTAATGTTTTGCTATATTAAATTAAATAAGTTATTGTGCATCAAACGTCACCTATCAAATGACACAAACATGTAATAATACATATGCACTGTTCAAAACATAAGAAAGTCAAGAACATCTTTATATAAAAAATAGTTAAATGATATAAAAATTTATTAAAGATGAATCTATTCATCAATTCATAGTTATTTTAAGAAAAAATAAAATTAAATACTTGAAATTAATTTATAATCCATAAATAAGGAGATATATTTTAAAGTTAAAATCATAATTACTAAGCTTCAAAATATAAATTTGAATTTAGAAAAACATAACTCTCATATTTTAAGCATGTAAAATAAATATCTACTTATCTTAAATTGTACTACAATTTATATCGATAAACACTATATAATTATGTATATCAAATAATAATAATAATAATAATAATAATAATAATAATAATAATAATAATAATAATAATAATAATAATAATAATAATAATAATAATAATAATAATAATAATAATAATAATAATAATAATAATAATAATAATAATAATAATAATAATAATAATAATAATAATAATAATAGGTAATAACACAAGGCGACATCCATCAACTTTCAATATCAAACTGGCAAAACTACGAGCCAGAGACAATAAAATTGCACATCCAGACATCTACGCAGCAACCTGGTCACTGATAACACAACAATCAAACCTCTAACATGGCTCCCAATAACCAACAATCTATGCCATCAACCAAATATTTAAAAAAATAAAAAGTAAATGTGGCAAGTATCTACAAATAAAAAACAGAATGTCGTCCAGAATGTCGTCTTTGATTGCATACGATTAATATAGAGGACAGGAACAACAAAATCAGAACTCAAATACTGGAAAGCAAACTAAACCCAGAACTGCAATATACATACAAGTTGAAGTCTTGCAAATTGAACAATGATAACCCAAGACTTTTGAGAACTCTGATTACAGCAAGCAGCACTCACAAATGTAACATATACATATGTATTTTTCACTCCCCTTAACAATGTTTAAATATCTTTCCCTCGTAATTTAATTTTTTTTTTTGTACATCACAGATACAAACTTAAACTCGATTTACTCACTAGCAATGTAAATATATGTACACGAAGTGTCTTATGGCAAATATAACCCTATGGTCATCAATAAAGTTATTTTCTTTGAAACATAATAATAATAATAATAATAATAATAATAATAATAATAATAATAATAATAATAATAATAATAATAATAATAATAATAATAATAATAATAATAATAATAATAATAATAATAATAATAATAATAATAATAATAATAATAATAATAATAATAATAATAATAATAATAATTTCAAACAACCTGATTCATTGTTTTCAGAAGTGACATTTCCAAAATAATTATATAGTTCTAATGTCTATTTTTTGAACCATGATCTGACGATATTTTATTGCAGAAAAATAGAAAGATCACAAAAAGTTATTAGATTCAAAGCACATTTTGTTAGTTCCGATCTTTTTTAAATATCCAAATTATTCTCTCATTTAGCAAATATTTGATTGATATGACATTCTAGATAAACAGATCCTAGTTTATATCCAAAGCAATGTAAAGTAGGCATCCTTTCATTTAACAGGTATGCAATTAAGATAAAAGTAAAACAGTGTAACTAGTGATTACTTTACTTCAAACAACAATCATTCAATAAATAAATAAATGATCCTAAATCTTTTACAACCACAATTAAAAAACAAAACAACGAACAACATTTATATTATAAAATTTGTAAAGAGAAAAAATATTATTTTTGAGAAAGAGAAAATGAAAAAACACATTAACATACTCAAATAATGCCTATGAATATGATTGTATGATCAGAAATGAGGATAAATCCAGCAGGCCACCTCTCTCAGGTGAGAAACTAAGAGCAGTTCCATATTGTGGATGAAAAAAGTAATTATATCAATTAATTAATTAATTTACATTATTCCCTATCCTCATAATATTTTATGAAGCTATAATTAGATTTTTTTAATGTATGATTTTTTCAGTATGTTCTAAAGCAATATAAGTTGAGTTCTTTTAAAGATAATTCCGGAATATTAAAATTGTTTTAATCATACTTAAATTTTGATATTTCATTAAGAAAAATTTTAATGTTAGCAATTAGCAAATTAAAAATAATAAAAAAAAGTTTTTTTTTTTTTTTTTTTAAAAAAATCTCAGACAGACTAATCAAATAAATATTGGGGAAAATATTGATGATTGGGCTT
The DNA here is from genome assembly GCA_028023455.1 of Epiperipatus broadwayi. Lineage (NCBI taxonomy): Eukaryota > Metazoa > Onychophora > Udeonychophora > Euonychophora > Peripatidae > Epiperipatus > Epiperipatus broadwayi. The sequence continues at coordinate 19,307 of JAQFVV010013843.1, forward strand.
CAAAAAAGCATGAAAAACTATTTTAAAATGTTTCACTATTAAGAGAAGACCATCTACTTATCAACTGAAGAAAGGTTGGTTTAGTAATTATTTATCATTTCGTAATATTAAAACAATTTTATGCAAGCAATATCAACAAAATTCCTTACTATTACAATGTTATATGAACTGATTATGTGGGTGTGTGAATATAGTATTCAATGTTGTACAGATAAAGAGACGCAGCCGCATACATATATACATTTATAGTCGGTTTAAATAAATTAAGTATCAATTACGGGATAACTTGTATGCATTACTCCACCATTTTAATCTCAAAGCAATTACATGAAAAACAATGATCTGAAATTACACCTCAATTATAAATGTTCTGCTTGTAAAATTCATAGTGAATTGTTTTAAAAGATCTGAAAGTAATTAGATGTATCTTGATTTGTTTGTTGTGTGTTTATGATTAAAAAAAATTTAATAATATTCTGTGTCTCAGTAATATTTGTTTTTTTTTTTATTGAAGTTAATTCTGGTAAATTTATTCTTTCATCATAAAAGAATGTAGCGGCATCTTTGAGATCATCTATCGGAAATATTAAACAATTTAGTATTCATGATCTAAATCAATCACCCCAACAATTGATCTCTTTTAAATTCAGACAAACTTTTTTTTCCAACAATCTTATAAATCACACCAAAGTCAAATATTCCTTACTATCTTCTTAGTTTTGAACTGTAAAAGAATATATATTTTCATGGTCTGGCTGATCAATTTTGGCACAGTTTTAAAATTATTGAAAAGACTCTTTTTTTAAATAGTGTTTGAACAAAACAATGATCATAAGATGAAAATATATGTATTGAATAAAAATATTTATATAAAAAAATATCTCATTTTAGTGTCTATTTTGTTTTCACACCTGCGGCAGTTGTCTCAGTTTATAAACCATCTCTATATACATTCCATTGGTGTTAAGGGCTACGTGATGTCAAGAGCATAGTGCTAATATAACAGAGATGCCAATTATTTTGTCTAATTTTTGTTTATTTATGGGGAAAAAAAAGAATGCGAAAAAAGTAAAATAAACACTCACACACACACACACACAAAAAAAAAAGAGTATAGACAAATTTTTTTCATTGATATTAAACTGTGCCATTTTTATATAGAGAAGTACTTTTTAAAATATTATTAGCCTACTATTGATATTATATAGTCATAAAAAATGTTATATCGCATGATTATTCATGGATTTAAATATATAAAGCAAGAAGTTCTTCAGAAAACATTGATGCGATGTGATGTGATGTTTTATAATTTGTTTTATAATTTGAGTGGGTCTGCCATCTATTGACAAATTATTAATTTAATTTTCAATCTTTTTTTGTTGTAATTATAAGTTTTTTTTTTTGTTATTTCTACTAAAAGGGCAATATAATAAAAGTGGTTTTTAACCATAAAAATAAATTTTCTTAGAAACTATATTAATAATTTAATTGCAACAATGAAACTCAGAATATATCAATGAAGATTAACAATATAAGCTAAATGAAGTGAAAATGTAAACTGAAACATGTCAGATCTGAATCAGAATATTATAGACACAAAAGTTTTTAAAAGCAAATAGTTACTTGACTATAAATATAAAAGATTTCTGTGTTTATACATATTAAAAACAATGTATATTTTCTAGTAAATTATAAATACATAGGATAAATATTAACATCTTCATATTATTAAAATTAGCAGCAGGATAGACATCATAGTAAATATCCATATCATAAATAGTAAAGTAACAAAAAATATTATCATTTATTACTCTGTGAACATCATTATAATAAATAATCATTTGAAATTAATTTTATTGCCATTATAATAAATAATAAAATATACTTTTTAAAAGTATAATAATAAAGATTCAATCAAAGTACTAAAATAAATGGCTGAATATATTGATGAATAAGACACGACATGATATAATATCACAAATAGATGGCAGTATACAAAAAACTTCAAATAAATTTTCTTAATAAGTAGTCATTTTAGACTATATCACACAAATGTTTGCAAGGTTACAATTTATAGATGGAAATAGAAGAGTAAAACTGGTGTTTAGCTGACTTATGTGGAAATGCCCCATGTGAACTTGGTTTTACAATATGTGAAATTAATAGAAAGTTTAAGTGCATCTGGTAATTATAATAATTAAATAGGAACTGCAATGTGAAATGTATTTTCTCATAAAGTTGTGATCTTTGTTTTATTAAAAAAAACTTTGCTCATTTGAAAACTGATAGAATTTCACTTTGATATCAACATTCATCTCACTGTATGAGTGATGATGATTTCCTTAACACTAATTTATCACACTTAGCATAATTCATTAGCCACATCTCATGATGCAGATATGTTAACAGAACCACTTCAAAATAATACTATGCGGGGAAAAAACTATTAGCATTCTAAAAATTTCAAGGAGCATTTTGTGAACTCTTGAGTTTCATCTCAGGATAATACTGCTAATGTAAGTATGCTATTTATATATTACCAACATCCATCATCTCACCTATCTATGTTGCAAATCTTATATTTGGTTACTTGTAAACATTTAAGTAAATTTTTATAAGTTCATTGCCAAGAATTACAGATCTTTTTTTATTGTATTTCTCATTTTAGTTGCATCTACTATATGAGATTACTGCTAGTTTATTTAAAATGTTCTACCTTATTCTGATTTACTAATTAATGTATTTTTCTTTTTTAAAATATCTATATTTTGATATCTCACATGTGGTCTCTTTCTAGGTCTTTTACAATCTTTTGGAATCCAGTTTAAGATTTCAATTGTACATCTATTATCATCTCTTCTAGCAATATGTTTAGCCCAACTCCACTTGTCTTTTAATTTTTTCAATGACGTCAATAACACCTTTTTGTTCTCTTACCACATGTGAGATGAATGGATGAAATAAGAAAGTATGCAGGGGTGATGTGGAGAAGAGAAGCTAAACATCAGAGAAGATGGATTAAACTTGGAGAGACATTCATCCTGCAGTGGATTGATAATGATTGATGATGATGATTTTTTTATATCATAAATTTATTTCCTCTAAACTGTTATTTAAATCAGTAGCAAATTAAAGCACAATAGTGATCATGGGATGGTTTAGTGGTTTAATAAAATTTTGATTTCAGTTCTTGATATCAATTAATTATTATCATCTTAGAACTCTTTTTGTTAAATTTAATTCCCATTTTTTAATTCCCAATATTAATAACATTTTTATGACTTTCTTGCTCTCTGACAATTACAATACCATTGCATGGATTTATAACGAATTTAACAATTAATTAAATATTTTTTTAAGGATATTTTAAAGCAATAATGACAATTCAGTGTTAAGTCTATTTTTGTATGTTTTATAACATTCACTATGAACAAATAGAAAAAAAAATATTTTTTTTTTCAAAATATAATGTAAAATGATCATAGGCTTAAAGACTCTGTTAACTAAAACTATGATATATTGAAGCAATGGATCTGAAGCCCGGTCCATGCTTCACATCTTCCTATAAACTTAATTAGTATTGTAGACCTAAATTAAGTTTATAGTTCAATATCAGCAGGGTTTTGCATTAGAGTTAAAAATAGTTATGCTTATTAAATGTGTATTACAGTTAAATATTTTGTTTTAAATGGGTTTCATTCTATTGATAAAAATTGCTTGACCTATTGGTCAAACATGTATATACATCTAGCGTATATATATGAGTTAATGCAAAATTCTGCTGAAATAAAATGCTTATTCTATTGTAAAATAATAATATATTGTTGTTCAAATTTTATTAAAATGTTTAGTATGATTTGATTTTGAGATAGGCCCACCAACATTTCTGAGGGAATGTATATTTTAATTAGTGAGCCGTTCAAGTCTAATTAAAGATGGCATTTTCTTTCTTGCTTTTTAATTAATAGAATTCCAACTTTAAAGTAAGAAAGTTAGAGTAAAAAAATTGAAGTTATTTTTAGAACGTGTTGTTTTGAAACAAGGCAGCAAGGGGGGGCTTATCAAGATCTCAGATCATACAAACAATGGAAGGTAGCTGGCAGAGAAAGTATAAATAGTGGGGAGAACAAGGGAGATGATTATTCAGACTTTTCTTTTTGAAGGAGTCATTTGATTCTGATTTTGCTTGTGAAGGCGATTTATTAAGATTTTTCTTGCTGTTTTATTTCCAAGTTTTCTGGAAAGCGCATTCAGATTTCTCTTGGGAGAAATCCGTCAGATTTTGCTTCACATTTAGCTTGTGCTTCAAAAAAAAGTTATACAGCTGTCATTTTCAAACAATGGAGAAGTTGGAACCTGCTCCAGTTAAAACCAACCGTATTTTGAGGAAAATGGATATGCTTGGCTAGGCAAATCATAGCTTTGCCTATCGCCGAGGTTCCTAAATACCATCCAAAAATGCCTTAACATCCATTCAATAACCATATGAACTCTATGCCGTGTCTGGAGAACTTTTCATGGAAGCTATACTTCATATTTTCATTGTCCGGACAAACACCTATCGTCGGTCGGATCAAGCCACGGACGCCGTAGGGAACATCACGGAAAAAGGACGGTATCGTATCTACTATATTAAACTATCTCGTATGCTACTTTTGATTCATATTGTTTTATTGTTGTATTGAAATATATGTCTTTGCTATGTAAACATTTTATGAATTAACCTTAGATATATTTTGGGATCATCTAGCTATATGTAACCTTTTTACCTTCGCTATTCTTCCTTACTAACCATTGTAAATATTTAGTATTTCGTTGCGGTTAAATTTAATAGTTAACTTTTTGTCATTTGAAATCTCTTTCCAATTTTATTTATGTTGTTAATTAAATCCAAGTCAGTTTCTTTTGTGTGCCAACTTGATCTCTTTGATAACACCTCTTTTTGTCCGCCATTTGCTTATCACGTATATTTGATTTAGCTATATACGTTCTAGGTCAATTTTAAACACGGTTTTTAGCGCAAAGCCATAAGAAATGCTTTGCGAAAGGTTTTTATTATCTATCGTAATTTATCGAGAAGATCGAGTTGGAATTTTTTTTATAAAATTGGGAAGAAAAGAATTTGACCGCAAACCCATTAACTTGTTTTCTTTTTATTGTCTAATTAGTTTGTTGCAGTAATTTAGGGGAATAGCGGAGGCCCATTAAAGCCTTATTCATATTCTAAAGCCATTAATTAAACATTATTTAATTATCAAAAACTTGAGTTTCTTAGTTATATTAAATGCTTTATTTTTACTTTTCAATGATCCAGGCACGCAAAACGCAAACACCAACACATCTTTTTATGTACTTTACACATTTAGCTTTTAGCTCTTTAGGATTTCCCGTCCATGTCTCTACCGCTGTTGCTAAGCTTTGTGGCCGGTTGAAAAATAATTTATGCATGGCTCAGATGGTGTTGTTTGTTTGTGATCAGGCCTCGAGAACAGGCGAATGGGCAGAGGTCATATGTATTCTTGATTTATATCTCGCGTATGGTTGGCCTTGAGGTACTTTCGCCTAGTATTCGAACTGGGTTAAATCTACACACATCATCTGACTGTCACAATATATATCCATCTATTTCTTTTTATCTTTTTCCATAAAATCATCTTTCCAACACTGATGCATTTCTTTTTCTTCTTCTAATTCACTTTAATAAAAGAAATTCATAAAACAATAAAAAAATCTATATGATTTTTGCTTCCTTCACTTTTATATTTTTCCTACTAATCCACACATTTTTTTCTGGTCCTCATTCAGCATTCTATTCTTCGAAAATAGAGGTCCAAACCTTCTCTTCTATCTTCACATGAACAATGTTTTCAAGTCTTACCCCATTTTAATCTTTACTTGGAACTAAATTTTTCTAGTATTTACATGAAAAAAAATCTATCAATAAGCTCTTTCTAATTTTAAATATATATACAAATACATGAGCCTTAATGCATATATGCTTCAGTCTTTAACAAGACACAATGATTTCTGAAAGAATATAAATGAAGAAATGTAATACAGTATAATCACAACAACCAATTTCAGTTGTCTGTGTAAATTAAGGAGATACTTATGAGCCACATGAACATTATTCAATGTTTAAAATGTTCAATTATGTGATGTAAATATATATTTTTATTTACTGTAATTTCTATTTATTCTCTAATTCATGCCATTTATAATATTAATCAAATGCTATCATTCAGCTTTATTTTATTCAATGCCATGTAGACAAATCTACAAATGTAACCAAAGTTATACATAATAAAGTCATTTGAAAAATAATCTTAGCATACTTTTTTCCACATTTTATATATATATTATTTTTACATAATTTTGAGTTATTTTTTATTTTTATTCGTATTTGATTTTCATAATTCTACTTTTTTTTCTTTTATCTAATCGACTTATCTACCTTTTTTTCACCCCTCATAATTATGTATCTTTATTTCATTTCTTATACAAATAAATAGAAACATAACTTTTCTGATCATTAATTTTGCCTTTTGTAAAATCTCTCTAGAACCAAATGTTTGTCTTGTTCAATAAATCAGTTAATACTGTCATTACTCATATATTTTCAGTCATATGTTAAGTGATGAAGTAAAATGTTTTTTTGTTAATTAAAGGAAGTCAAAAATTTTTGTACATAGGCCATATGATCCAAAACCTTGTTAGCTAAATTAAATATTCCCTGCCTTTGAAACTATTATATACTTTAATAAATTCATCTACTTTTATTCCTTGTTATCAAAATATTTTTTCGATTCTGAATCATTTTATTCGTTAGTTCCAATGTACACTTGTAAATCAAATTGAAATAAAAATACTACGCTATGGTACATAAGAAATAAATTATCTGTCGATTAATTGTGCTTATTGTAAAAAAAAAAAAAATTGTCTTATGTGTTCGTTGTTCTCTCCATATAATCCAGTTAACATTACTTTTACTAATCTATTTTCATTCATAAAGCATAATTTTCTAACCATTTAATTTTCGTCATTAAAAAAAAAAAAAGTGTAAAATTTCTTTTAAGTAAACACTGTCCTCTACTGAAAAATTTAAAAATGAATTTGAAAATTTATTAGTTGGTTTTTAAATCAAATACGTATTGTTAATAGTTGAACACATAAAATCACGCTTTTTCTTATCTACGCTATGCTACTGTTTCTTCATTTTGCAAGGTTTTCTATTCATTTTTTGCATGTAACTAGGATTATTTCTACGCGTGATACTGATATATTAAAATAAGCACAAATTAAATTACTTTCGAAAATATATATAATATTGGTCTTAATAATTCATGGTTTGTCTTGCATTGGTGGTCGAGAGGTCAGCGCGACTGCCTTGCACTTGCAGGCAGTTGCCCGGGTTGCGGGTTCGCGTCCCGGCCGATGCTATGACACTTAAATATATATATAATTCATGGTTTTTAATCACCACATTAGTTACACAAGATGTTTTTACATTATCATCACGAATTTCAATCAATACAAAGAGTTAATGAGCGCAAAGTTTTTTGATCTTTATAAAAAAGAAAAAAATAAGACTGGACAAAATAAGAGTAAAAATGGAAGTATTGCGCTCTGCTTGCCAAACTGATTCTTGAAAATTATTTTACTTTACCCCAAGCAACTAAAACGCAATAAATAAATAAAAAGGCAAAACCATTTTTAATCCCTCTTATTTTTGCTTTTTTTTTTTTTTAATATTGATACTTATTACTTTTTTTTTTAACAATATTATCCAATGTATCCTTTATAATCATCTAATCTCCAGTTATAAAATATACAATTAAATTTTTCTTTTTAATTTCCTTAATGACTTTTTTTTTTCCATTTTTTTTTTTTAAATATTTTTTAAACGTCTAATCTTTCCATTATTATCCAAATTCACACCTCTAAAGTCTCACATATTTATTACTCTTTATTTGTAATTCTCCAAATCCCATATACAGCTATAATCTAAGTAGCATTTTGTAAGCTCTTTGTTTAAAAATAACTTGAGTTAGACATATAAATAATTTCCAAGATATTTATTCTTTAACTGCCTTTAGTATAATACGTCCTACTGCCAAAATCAGTTTAAAAGCATTAATTCAATCATTAATTTTCTATCTAACTATCGGGTGTATACTCTCTTTTATATTTGGTTGCTTTAGTTTTGTACTTATTTATTTTTATCGCAAACATTTCTCAAAATCCTATTGCCTTTTTTTAACATTTTATTAAGCTTATCCTAAGATAATGTAGATGCAATTATAACACATAAGCAGATTTTTTTTTCTTTTTAAAGTTCGCTCATTTCTTTTCACAATAATATTCGTTTAATAATTCATGAAAATAAATTTTTAGCAACGAACTTTCATTACATCTTTTTGTTTTTTTATTATTACAATTAATAAACAGAATATTTATATTTTTATAAAACATACATTAAGTTATATACATTAATATATGATGAATCCATAATAAAATTTAATTATATGCCACCTCATATATTAAAATCTAATTTTTAAAATAATTCCAAAAAAATTAATTTCTAAACAAAAACATCTATCAAATGAGATCAATTTATTATATTCTGATAAATCATTATCATCATTGTCAATCATTATCAATCCACTGCAGGATGAAGTTCTCTCCAAGTTCAATCCATCTTCTCCGATCACTAATCTCTCTTCTCCACATTATCCTTGCACACTTTCTTATCTCATCCATCCATCTTACATGATGTCTCTTTCTGGGTCTTTTACACTCTCTTGGAATCCAGTTTAAGATTTCACTTGTTTATCTATTATCATCTCCTCTAGCAATAGGTCCAGCCAACTCCACTTCAGTCTTTTAATTCTTTCAATGATGTCAATAACACCTGTTTGTTCTCTTACTCATATATTGCATTTTCAATCTCTTCTTGTTACTTCTAATATGCATCTCTCCATACTTCTTTGATTGGTCTGAAGCCTCTGTATTGCCCTTCTATTAAGTGCCCAAGTCTCAGATCCATAAATAAGAACTGGTAAAACATATTTATTAAAAACCTTTCTTTTCAAACACAGGCATATTTCCTTTTAGTATTAAGTTATTTCTACAAAAAGCACACCAACCAAGTTTAATTCTATGATTAATTGTATCCACTATGTTTCATCTGTAGTAATAATCTGATCAAGGTATATGTAGTTGTTAACTTCTTCTAACTCATGATCAATCTGAGAAAATCCATTGAGCATTACTTTAGGGTTTTAACATGTGCCTTTAGTCATACTTTCTTACTTCTATTTGATAACTTGGCAACATTTCCTGAAGTACTGAAACATTATTTACAAAAACAATTAGATTATCTGCAAAATCTAAGTGACTTAAATAATCTCCATTTTCTTTTACTTCTTTAGTTTCCCATTTTAATCCACAAAATCCTTCTAGCAGCACTGCTGTAAAAAAGTTTTGGAGATATAGAGTTACACTGTCTTACACCTTTCTCAATGTTAACATTTGTAGTATCATTATGTAATTTAATTGTTGCTGTTGAATTTTTATAAATATTCCTCAAAATATGACATTATCCTGGACCTATACCTTGATGATCCAATGCTTTAATCATTGAAGTAATGTTTATAGAATCAAATGCCTTTTTATAATCTACAAATTCAGAGCATAATGGCAACTCATATTCATTGAGTCTTTCTATAACCTATCTCAATACTTGGATATGATCTACTGTATTAAAACCACTTTTAAATTTAGCTTATTCTCTTGGTTGGTTTAAATTTGAAGTTCTTTGTAGATGAGTTGCAATTATCTTGGTAAAATTTTTATATAAAACTGATAAGAGGCTGATAGGTCTGTAATTTCTAATATCTTCTTTATCACCTTTTTTAAATATTAGTATTAATACTGCATTCTTCCAATTATCTGGTACATCTTTATCATTTAGACATTTGGTATATAACTTTGCCAAAAAAATTTCTACTTCTTCATCTGTTCTTTTTAATATATCAATTATAATTCCATCATTACCTGGGCTTTTCTTTTATTTGTAAATTTAATTGCATGTCTCACTTCTTCATTTAAAATTCTGAGCAATTCAGAAGATATAATAGATGAAGGAGGTACTTAATTTTTATTACTATCCAATTCTTGATAGAAGTTTTCTACCCAATTTATGATGTCATCTTTTTTTTAGTAATAGTTCCATCTTTTTTCTTATTGCAGATGTAAGTTATCTACCAACACCAAAATATTGTTTTACACTCTTGAAACTTTTATTCTCTTCTACAGCTTTCCTTGCTAGTTCACAATTATACTTTTTTATATCATTATCAATTCTTTTTCACACAATTTTACAAGATTCGAAAAATTCAATCCTTTTTAAATGCATTATTTTTATATATATTCATATTCATTCTTTTCTTCATAAATTCTCTAGTCTCAGTAGAAATTTTATTGGTCAATTGCTGCTTTTTTCTACCAGCTATCTTTGTTGCAGTTTTTAAAAATGTATCAGTTATTTTCCTATTAATGTCATTCAAATCTGAATCATGTTCAAAATCTACTAATACTTGAAACCAATTTGTAAGTTCTAATTTAAATTCATTAGAATGTTTCTGAAGATTAGGAATATCAATTGTAAATATTGTTTTTCTTAATAATTTTTGTCTCTCTAGTTTTGCATTAACACATATCTTAAATCGTACTAATCAATGATCACTTCCTGTGTTAAATTTATTAAAAACATTACAATCTTGAAATATATATTTTCTGTTAGTCAAAATATAATCCAATTCTGCTGTACCTTCATTTGGATGCTTCCATGCTATTTCCTTTTGACATTTTCCTCAAAAAAGGAATTCATAATAATAAAGTTTTTTCTTTTTCTGCAAACTCCACAAGTCATGTCCTCTCTCATTTCTATTTCCAAAAACCAAATTTACCAACAGCATCTTCATCTTTCATTTGTTTACCAATTTTAGCATTAAAGTCTTCCATAACAAGGTTTAAAATAATGTTTAGTCTGATCAAAAGCCTTTTGTACATAATAATGGTTTAATATTAAAGTAAAAGTTGTAATCAAACACTACCTATTCAACAATTGTAACATTTAAAATACTGTTAGTCATTTCTTCTTTCAATACATGTTATTATATTAACTTTTTGTAGAATCAAGCAACAAAGATTAATTCTATTCTGTTTATATATATAATAATTAAAACAATTACAAATTCCGTAACTTGCTTTTAAGGTTGCATTTTATGATCACTAGATGAAGCTTACCAATAGCTCTAAACAAACTTTATTTTTGTAAGTGCAGAAAGAGATTTTGAATTATCCTCTTTCGGCACTTATAAAAACAAAGCTTGTTTAAAGCTATTGATAAGCATTATCTAGTGATCATATATATCTGATCTCTTATCTTCTATCTTATCTAAATTGAATTGATTGTTCAAATAAAGATAAAACGAAATTAATTATTAAAAACTTTTACATTTTAATGCAAAGGTTTTTTTGCTAATGAAGTAATAAATGATTAAAAAAAAATTCCGGAGGTTTATGCATATTCATAACAAATATCAGTTAATTTTATCATATCGAAGTTCCTTTAAATCATTAAATGAACTGAAGTGAAATTTTATCTCTCCATGCATCTACAAACTTCATCTTATTTAAATCTCTTTCTTTATTACTACACAACCCATTTTACTTTTATAATATTTGTTTACAAAGATAGTGCAATATTTTTATTATATTTATCCTAATGTTCAAAATTGTTTTGCTAACTGGTTATTTCATTAATAATTACTTTTTTTTTTTTTTTTTATGGTTTTTATACCAAAAAAGACAAATAATCATCATTCAAAATATCAAGAAAAAAGTTAATATTTTTTGTTCAGACCAGCAACATCTGAAGAAGAGTGGCTACTAATATGTTGTATAATTACTAACATGTGTTGTTTATTTGGGTATTATTACTAACAAATTGTTTGTATTTGAAAAGTTTAAATAAAGTTTAAAATTTTCTATACATTCAACATTTCGTGATAGATGATGGAAATAGTTCAACATTATCACAAATGATGCCTAATATTTGTCTTATTGCTTAACTGGCCATGAGACATTCAAACATCTGAATAATGGGTTCAGCAAAATCAATCAATAAAATTGAGTTTTTATTTTACTCAATTGAGTATCAATAAAAAAATCTTTAGCTTTTTCATGTGTCATTCTATTTTTGTAATATAATCTTCACTACTTTTTCTTCCTTTTTCCTTCTTTATTTTTGCCTTTTTTATATAACATATAATAATATTTCACTCTTCTTACACTTTGCTTTAAAGTGTAAGAAGAGTGAAATGTTATTATATGTCATTTTATCACTGAACTAAGTCACCATCTGTCATTGTGCCACTACACAGGATGGGAGAACAAACTAAATGCATTAAAATTTAAAAAATAGAATATTGAAACCATATATTTTATACAAATATAAAAAAATGTTTTTTAATGAAAATTATCTATTAGACTTCTTACATTTAAAATTGAGCATAACTTCTTATCGATATAACATAATTGGATTAGAATAAAGTCTTTCTCAAAGCATTATTTAAATATTCGTCCCATATTTTTCAAACACAACATTATATAATGAAACATATTTTTTGCTTCACTAATTCATTTTTATGATCTGATTTTTTTTTACACATTTTTTTTTATCTAGTACGATTTTTTTTATATTTCTTCTTTTTTTTTACATTTGTTTTCTAATCACATTTTTTTTAACTTTATCTATTTTTCCACAAACTATACATAAAGAATTATTTTTTATGCTTCTCTATTGCTATCCATGATTTTGTCTTTTGTCTACTTCTTTTATAGCCTTCTATCTATATCACCCTTCTATTTTGAGAATTTCTAAATGTCATCTTTTTTTTTTATTTATTTCATCGTTTAGCATTTTGATAATTAAAACATTAATATTTTATGATATAATTTTTTTTAAAGAAAAGTGTTACTGATAATTTTTCTTGTTCAAATTTGCCACTACTGAATTATATATCAATTTTTGGATATACCTTGAATAAATATTAATATTATTACTAATGAAAACCCCTTTGATCTTTTTTAAAAGTAATATTTGTCATTATGTTATTAAAAATGTCTAGTAAATCTCTATTTTTATAATTATATCATCTCTTTCTTTCTAACCACAGCTTCCTTTCTTTTTCATCATGCAACTGTTTCTGCATTTTCAGGCATTGTATTTTAATCAAAATAATACTAGCTGACATTTGGACCTAAGTAATCATAAATTATTTTGGAACATCACCCATCTTATCTATCAATAATTTATTATTTATATAATAGCCATTTAAAAAATAAAATTCCTTTTGGTTTTGTTTCTAAGATAAAATTTGTTCTGTAATATCTATGGTCACAACATTGATATATTTTTCAATCTTTTTTTTCATATCTCATATGTCTAGTTTTATAAATTCCAACTTCATTGATCACTTTCTCTTGCTTATTATTGATCCTTACATCTCAAGATTTTTTTAAACTTTTAAATCATGGGATATATAATAATAATTGCATAATTTATTTTATTAATTATCGTAGTTTTAGCACAGCAACAGTACGTGATATATGGGGTGTTATTTTTGTTTTCATCTAACTGAAAAGATCAAGTAAACCAAGTTACTTTCAAAATATATACTAGTAGTCATTAATATATTTTTTCTTATAACTAAAATTGTATATTTGTAAAGAAAATGTGCTATATACAGATGTAATATGATATCACCGATATGCATCAATACTTTTATTAAATGAATAAGAGACATAACTTAACTAGACAAGTTTATTCATTTGTAATAAAGATATAAAGAATAAATAATATTAGAATTCACGTAGTACTCTTCAAAGTACAGTTTTCACTATTGCTGATTAATTACAAAATATATCGCCATTGTTATCCCACACACAATACAGTTTTTCAAGGTTATTTTATATATTCCTTTGCATAATATGGGCTCATTTTTATAAATTATCTTTTTTTATCATTCAACAATATTCATGTTGTGTGGTAAATTTTCTAGAGTTGTCATTGTAATAGAAGTTGACAATTATCATGTATTATTTGTACGTAGCTACAGAAATTTACTGAAGTCTATTTACATTTCAATAGATATGTGTATGGAAAGTTCACTCCTCACCTTGCTCTAAAAAATAATCCCTTTAACGTTACAAAAAATAGACTAGTAATACATTTGGTTGCTACCAAACTTGAGTAGGTCTAGTTCTAGATTATTTTTGATAATTTATAATATCTGACTGAAACTCTATAACCTTTATTTCTTTCCTTTTTATTTTGTAATTCAAGAGAGCTTAATGTAGCTATAAAAAGTGTAAAATGCTACAAATTATCTATAGCTTAGCACTACTTTCAGCAGATCATATTCACAGTGTACTGTCTATACAACATAATCATCTATTGTGTAATCAGTTGAGCAATGTCTCCTCAATCAGTCTTGCTAGCAATGGGCATTTCATTATTCTGGACTGCTGAGGAGGTAACTACATGCTCCTCTTCTTTACTAGAGTTCTTTTTATTATTAACTAAGGATAAAACAGGCAAAACTCACTATACGTATTGCCACACACAGCAAGCTAGAGTAATCAATGGATGCCAGACGGCTTGGGCATAAAATCCCTAACTAGTGCCTACTCATCCAATATCCCAATGAGTAGGCACTAGATGGGAATTTTATGCACAAGCCTTCCTGCATCCATTGATTACTTTAGCTTGCTGTGTGTGGCAATACATATAGTGAGTTTTGCATGTTTTAACAACAGTTATACACAAGCATAAGAGGTGGTGGTCATGTGATGTTTATTAAGTAAGAATAATTGATCATTTTCAGCATTTGACTATTCATAACACTGGCAATGTCTTTTTAATTTACACACATTACTTTTCTCTTTTCTAAATTTGCAATATTTTTTTATGTAGCTTTTTCCCACCACAGTAATAGATTAAGACATCCTATGAGATCAAATAATAATAATAAGTTTTGCTAGAACACTTTTAAAAAATATAAATGTGTAAATATTTATAACAGTGCACTAATTGTATATTAAGTACTGGGAATGATGGGTAATTTACAGTAAAAAAACACACATATATATTAGTAATAAAATTTTAGTGTTAAAAAAATATAAACCTTGATAAAAAAATCTTACAAATTTATATACATATGTTGGTAATTGTATTGTGTTGATTATATTAAATATAGACAATGACTTAAATGATGACAAGAAAATAGTTATAGCAATAAAAAATAAATCAAGTATTGTAATAACAAACTGAATGTAAGAGGGAGATAATAATAATAATAAGGTTATTAATATGTTATTTATTTTATTTTTCAAAATGAATTGATAATAAAAATATTTTTAAAAATGCAACAATAGGCACGCTGGGTTTAAACAATGGAATTAATGCTGGGTATAAAAAGGAAAACAATTAAAAATCATTCTTCTTTATTATTCTGCATCTTGATATGAAAAGTCAAGTTTTATTAAAAATATTATTTTAATAATATTTTTCTGCAAGATGGACATTTTTAAAGCAGCGTCTCAACAAATGTTAATGTTTTTCTATTTATTTGTCATTCAGAAAAAGTGTTAAGGAAGCGAATAGGTCATTCTTATTCTAACTGAATAATCACATAAGTTAAAACAACTTATAAATGTAATTTTAAAAAAAAGTATTATGATTTTTTAAACTAAAAAAGAAATTAGAACGAGTTATTTAGTTTAAAGTTTAAAAGTTTATATAGCTAATATTACAAACAGTAAATAGCTATATTCTATATATAAATATATTTTTATTAAATGCAAACCACATATATATTTATATAAACCTGTGTATATAGTTAAAATATGACATACTTTGTCTAGAAAGATTTGTCTTCAGGTGAAGCATTTTTCCACTATGGCCATGTAAAAATTAATATTTAACTGTCTACAATTTAAGTGCCTGATAAGCTGGATCCATGCAAGATGGAAATCTATGTGAGGAGTAACACAAAATCACCCACTGCCAATTTAAATAAGTTCAGAATGTGCTATTTAGAATCAATTAGGAGTTTTCAACATCTATAATAAAAAAAATGCATAAATTGTAAGAACTGTTTATGTAAGAAGGTCTACAAAAATAATTATGCCTGATCATATCAATTCATAAAATATTGTAAAATTATGTTTATCTTCTTTTGTATAGATCTGTATTTTTATTTTTATTTATTATCTCAGCCTTATATTTGGGAAGTACCCATGATAATTCAACATGGAAGTCCAACATGAAAAAATATCAAGAGAGTAGGGGGGTGTGTTGAAAAGTCTTTTTCTTTTTGTTTTTAATAAAATCTAGATTTTTTTTTTCTGCCAAAATACTTGATTTTCATCTATGAATATGAAATTAAGTGCCCAAACAGAATACTTAAACAGTAAAAGTTTTTCTCTTTTAAAGTCACTAAAATAACCAATGCCACAACATGACATGACTATTTATAGTATATGTTTTACTAATAGTATTCTAAGAATACTGTATAATGAATAAATGATTAACACTTTTAAATTAATATTCTTTATAATTTTCTTTTCTATCATATCATGTGTTGTCTTATTATTAAATTTTTTTACATGATATCTTAGATATCCAAGATGATTATTTTAGATTAATCAATTTCCACACTTAAAACTGCATACTGCATCTGGAATTACATTTAAATTTTCATTGAGTTAGCAATCTCACTTTTAATTAATAACTTTTTCATTATTTTGGATATATAGATGTCTATATTATGGGTATCTATCATGGGAAATAAGGATAAATAGTTTTAAATTGTTTAATTAACAAAATGATAGATACTCATCATAGACATAAAAGCTATAAGTACAGAGGAATATATCCAAATAATTTATTTGCACTTGTAAATTTTTTTTTTTTTAATTTTCTTTTCTACAGTGATTGATAATTTGTTTTATGTTTTGAATATATTTTGTTTTTGTAAATAAATATTATGAAGTTTTGTTAATTGACAAGGTCTCTATAATTTTGTTGATCCAACACTTACATTAAATCCAGCATTTACATTCAATCCAGCATTTACATTCAATTCTATAACCAATATTTTAAACATGCATGCACACACATTATTGTTTGATAAGCACGAGAGAAATTGTTAAATAAAGGTTATTTCTTACTAATAGATAGGATGAGTTATTTCAGTTGTTGATTAACAGTTTGCATAGGTACATCCCTGTTAAGAGAATCAAACATGAATTCTTCCTGAGTTCGAATATCTGAGGCAACGGTTCCGAAAAAGAGTGGTGAGATGTTAGATGAACTGATTTAAATTTCATGTAGATTTGATAGATAAAGCTTAGGCTAGTCTATTAAAGATAGATGTAATCATGAGTCAGGTACTTCATCATGTTATCTCTAGCATCCTACATCAAGACCCTAGGTCCGATAGTAGTTAGATGTGATCTTGCTCTCTTTCCCCTATATACGTGGATGGACCGGACCATTACATCTGGTGCTATTAACTTTGGGATTTAAAAGATAGGTGTACCAGCACATATAAACTTGGTGTAAGTTGATTACATGTTGTGGTTGAACCAGCTGATGTTGAAGTTGATAGATATATCCAAATGTATTTTCAGACCGGGGCATCTGGATAATCACTAACCATTACAATATATATATATTAATACATTCTTTTTTATCATGTCTATACATATTTCACAATCTACTAGTTAATAAAAAAAAATATTTAAAACTACCTCTATTTAAATTAGGCAAAATTTCCCTTAGCCAAGACTCATTTTTGCAAAATCTAATTAAAGTTGCCATTCTTTATAATTTTTCAGTCAATTATTCGGAATACTTTTTCCTCCATCACTCATTCCACTCCTAAATTAATCACTATTTTATTTAAACTCTTTCTGCACTTTACCAGAAATTTACTTTTATATCTACACCTAAAATATACTCTATATTTTTTTTTCCAATAAAAGAATTGTGCTATTGTTGTTTTTTTTTTTGTCACTCCCTTCTTTACTTTTTTTTTTAAAACTATTTTCATAGTGTAGGCATAAATTGCAATAACTCAGATATATATATATGTGTGTGTGAAATTCATGTGGAAGCTATTGAAAAACCATTGCAAGATATATGCAAAGTAGTACAACGCCAACGAATGAAAAGTTATGAAGTGGACTCACTTGTATCAATTGTACATAAGCAGTCGATTTATGTTTACATCTATTAATTAAATATTAACTTAATATTGAGGGATTGTTAAATATGAGCCTTTATCCCTGATTAGTTATTATGACTACAAAATAGCTTATACTTATCCTGAAATTATATTAATATATATGTCACATTCTGCATTGTAAAACAACTAAATTTCATAGTCATATTGTGTAGGTTATAATTACGTTCTATGATTCCTTGTGATAGAAGCTTCCCTAACTTATATTTTATCTTTAGTTATTATAATTCAAGATAAAATTATTTATATTTCTTTCTGATTATTTTAAAATAAGAATATTCTTCAAATCTTTATGTTACATAGTTTGTTCAAACTTTAATTATTTATACAAAGTTTTGCATTGCAAAAAACGATAAAAATGTCAAGAAATGATGGATGTAAATTAACATGTGAATTGCTGTCTTAAAGACTATGTTGATGAAAATTTTTATCTGATTCATAATTGCCTCAACATGAGAATGCAGATGGATTACCAAGTGATAAGGCATGATAAGTGGTTTCAAAAAAAAAACACTAAGAAAATTAAAATAGTATTATAAAAGTGTTAATATATAATGTGAAATATGGTACCAAAGAATGAACTACTGGAAAAAAAAACTATGGAAGACAAATAAATATAGTTAGAGGTCTTATAGCAAACATGAAAAATTAAAAAAAAAATCATATTATTTCAAATACTCTTACTCTTCTTCTTTATTTTCTTTGCATTTCTTCATATATTCATATATATTGCTTATAATAACTTCTCTCATACTTTAATGCAAAAAAATTTTTTTAAATAAAACTTCTTTATTTTCCAGACACTTTTGACTATCCGGCAGTCTTCATCAGAGCATTCTCAATTTCCTCTATCTTTTAAATAACTGTGATGAAAACTGCTGGATAGTCAAAACTGTCAGGAAAATAAAGAAGTTTTATTTAAAAATTTTTTTTGCATTAAAGTGTATATAAGAGGAGTTATTATAAGCAATATATATTATTTCAAATAACGTAAAATTTCTATATGAATATTAAACTTGAAAAATAATTAATTAATGAAGTCAGACATAACAAATATTTATAAACAAGCATTCATATATTATACTGAATGCATGGTGATAAGAAGTAATGACAAATGAAAAATTACTAACCAATCCATGAAAAATCCTATCCAATGAAGTCTGAAAAATGGAAGTGAATGGATAATGTACTTTGAAACATAGGAAGTTTAAAAGAAAAACACTTGACTCAGTACTCTATAAATGCCCCTATAAGAGGAGATCTGTCAAACAGAAAATTAGAAAATGAAGGTTGAAGGATTGTGTATATTAAAAAGCACAGAAAGAATTGCAAGATTAGCATTTGACAGTGAAACAGTATGATTTCATCGTCATACATTTCACCTATTCTGTAAATCAGTAGCCTTCATTTCCCTAGTTCAAACCCTAAAGGTACATATATATATAACAATATACTTGGGAATTTAACATGTATAAAAACGTATATTTACACGTATATGTGTGTAATTGTATATGCACACACATCTGCTATAATTGTATATATTTTGTAATAATTTTATTTGCTAAAAAAATGGTATATTCACATCTGAATGATATTATTATATAACGTACACACCTTATAATTTTATAAATATTCATCTTATGATTTTAGATAATTGAATTGGTTTCAAGCTGGGAAAATTATATTAGATAAGAACAGAATTCTCTAAAGTATTTCAAACTGGCTTTAAAGTACCCAATTACTTAATCATGTAGAGCAACTAAAAACAAAGGTAGATGTCTCACGTCTAGGATAAAACGCTAGCAGCTTAAATCTCTTTCAGTAAAAGAAAAGGAGAAGCAATCCAATGTTTAAAAAAAGAACTTTACCAAACTCATGAGACACCGCCAGTACAAATTCAGATTTTAGGATTCTTAATAAAATAAAAGTTGGACAATTAAACCTGCACTGAAATCCAGATTGGAACTGGAATCTGAGAAAAATAAAAGGAACAATGAATAAACCTGAAATCAATCAACCGATTCATCTGAAGCTGATGCAATTAAGACTTCTTAGATTTTAATGTCTAAAAATAAAGATTGTGAATGAACTATAAGAGGGGGGGTTAAAAAAGTATAAAAAAGGCAGTTGAAAGAAAATTGTCATCCACTTTTGCTTTACTCGTGTTTCAACTTATATCCAGGCAGCAGGCCCAGTTTCTACCATACAAATAAGTGGCTAGAAAAGCTAAGGACATCTTCCCGATGGTCAAGAACCGTTTATGGAGCCCGGAGACCCAAACCACAGCCCTACTTAAAGAGTAGCCAACGATGAACCAGCTCAGATAAATCAGTCCATGCGTGTATTTCATACTTTCAAGCTGCAAGCCTCCAGATAAATAACCGGTAACCACTTCTCAATCAAACTAAATCTTAAAGCTATAGCCATCTATAAATCTTTCCTAAAGCTAGCTATATAATAAGTAATGTGCACAAACTCTTCCATTCAAATCTTATAAATTAATCACACTATGTTTAAAAGGTGTATTCTCTCTTAAAGTAATTAACTGTATTAGATAAACGTATCTCAACCTGTATAATTTTAAAATACTTTAAAAGTTAAATGTAAATCTTGCCTGATCTCAAATTCTTAAATCTCTTTTTTTTTTAAATTCAACTTATAAAAGCTTATTTGCCTTATTATTTTCTCTATTTGCATCTATACTTTTGCATCTATATATATATTTTGTTAAAATGCATTTATTGATTTATGCTTTGCCTTCGGAGCAGAGACTATTAATTATTATAACTTAAAAGGACGTTATGTTCTCAAGTAAAGTAATTATGCTGTTTGGCATATCTCTAGATTGTCTCTGGTCCGAAACCTACTTTGATATATTATTTGAACTGCTATGAACTGCTATGCGTAGCTTAATATCACACATGTTGCTTATTAAAAGGTTTGTTTGGTTAAATAAAAGAGAGTGATAATTTAAGGCATATTCAGTAGTTAGCCAAGTTTAAGCCCTAGATAAGCTTTAGACCCCCTTAATGTAATTGCATATAATATGTAGTTAATTAATAAACTAGACCAATTTTAATAAAGTCCTCTTTAGCACAATTTCAGTGTTTATTTAATTAACTGGCGTAGGGTAGTTTGTAGAAGAAACTATAGATTTCGCGCTTTACTAGTTGTTATAATTAAGATTCCAAAAGCGTGGGACTGAGTTTTTACGAAGCACTGAGGTGCATTTCGCCTTGCTATCATATAATTATTAAGATAAGGTTAGGTTTTAAGGGCTATCTTATCATCCTTAGTTCGGACAGCCTTCTCTTGAATGGGATAATGATTTTAAGGGTCATTCCCATTTCCTCCTTTAAAAACTGGAACACCGGAATCCAGCATCTTATATCGTGGCTGTTAAAGCATCCGAACTAAAAGTTCATGTATAGCAGGCGAGCGGTATCTGAGAACCGAGCAAACGTTGCTGAATCTCATGAGTAAAAGTGCATTCAAGACACATCTGATGAAATTTGCATAGCGCTATAGCCTCAGAAGTTATGCTACAAAATGCCAGTTCATCTGCTGTATATTAATTGTTCAGCATTGATCTGAACCTAAGATCTAGTTTATCTAAGAATATCTACATAAAGAGCACATTGACTGCTCATCGCGTAATGATAAATTTAAGTACACATTGTATAAAATTCCCACTCTCTTAGAGTTTAACCCTTAACATACTGAGTAGGAATGGCAGACATAATTTAGACATCAGTATAGACGTAAAATAATTATTAATGTATAAACGATATAATAGAATAGCGATCATTAAGTACAATTGATTACAGAACGTGTAGTTCGTATTTTCACCATTCCACCTGTGAGTGGAATTGTTATTGTTTGTGTTTTGTCAATATTAAATAATTTTAAAATCTATTAACATCTGCAGCCTTATTCACTTTATTTATATTAAATCACCATCCATAATGATTTTATTTGCATTAGATAATCAGCCATAGGTTGTGTGAGTGTGTTTGGTTAAGCTAGAAAACATTTAGTTAAATATCCCCGAGTCTCTCGTTTTATCCTTTGCTACTGCCGGCGCAGAAATTGAGAGATTACGAGTGTAACCTCATATATGTCATTCATAAGGTAGTAAGTCAGGGAGTGTTGGTGAAGGAGCTGAGGTGCAGTCAGATTTGGTCTCAAACCCTCATCTAGATCAGCCTTGGTATAATTTACCAAAACTCTGGATTTTGTTGCGTGGATGTTCAAATATGACTGTTACATAGTATTTTTTTTCCAGGAATGTCGCGCCAACTGGGGCATTCGAATATAAACCTACAGACCGGAGAGGGGATGTTAACATAGATGTGTTTTCATATCATTCGTTATATATGTGTAGATTTTTTTTTTCCGAATATGAACGCCAAACGTGGAGTTTCGTTAATTTTCTCCACGCCCTGAAATAAATGCATGTTGAGGGAAGGGGGAGAAGGGAAAAGATAGATATATAAGTTTTTTCACAGATATAGACGCACAAATCATAGATTTATGTTGAAAGTTCAATTTTATATTTTGTCGAATTGATTTATATGTATGATATACGTAAAATTTATATATATGTATAATATGCGTATTGGTAGTGAAAGTTTATTTGGACTCAGAGAAGCGTTTGATTAGTAATTTTTTTCGTATTTTTGATTTTTTGATTGATTGTTATTTAAAGGCAGTGGCAATTAATTTCACTTTTTATCAATTTTATATATATGTGAGTGAAAAAGTAAAATGTCGTTTAGAGTATAGAATTCGTAAAAAGATTTCTAAACGCCAACGCAAATGTTAAAATCAGTAGTACTGCCGCAAGTAATTTCACCTTTTGTCAAGTATATATATGTGAGTGAAAAATAAAGTTTTGTTTTAGATCATATGATTTGTAATATTTCTAAACATAAAGGCTAAAATCGGCAGGTAGCATGAAAGATTTTTTTAAAAAGATTATTTTATATGTGCGTATTGATAATAAACTTTTTTCTCAATTGTAATTAAAAGCAATAGTTAAATAGGAAGATAATAATTTTGAAGTGTTTTTATATATATACGCGTGTCGAGAATAGTTTTAAGAGTTAAATAGGAAGAAGTTTTTTTTGAAATATTTTATACATATATACGCGTGTTGATGGTAAATTTTTTTTTGTTTGTCACAAAAGGACATTCAATTGTGATTAAAGACAGTGACTGAGATTGATTTCGAATTTTATACGCAAGTAAAACGTTTTGAAATATTTTATATATATGTAAGCGTGTCAATAGTAAATTTTTTTTTTTTGCCACAAAAGAGCGGTCAATTATGATCGAAAGTAGTGACTAAAATTGTTCTAATTTTATCCACAGTTATGTATATATGTATGGGTGAAAAATGTAAATTTCTAGTCTATGTTGTGTGTTGTATAACACACTTTCTCAAATCAAATTCGCTAGAGTTGGAATGTAAACACACTGTGGCTGACAAAAATTATTTTTGTAATGAGAAATAAACAAAAAATTTTAAATTTTGTTATATAAACAGCAATGCATATTGTGAGGTCCAATACCGTTTATATATAGATACGGGTATCTCATCCACTGGCAACTGGCGCCTGGGGCTCTTAAATAGCTGAGAGTTTCTCATATAAATTTGTTGTCAGGGTGAGAAAATGGAAAGGACTCACTGTCGAGAAGTTTGGTTGGTGATTCAATTGTGATAGAGTGAATAAACAAACGATCTGGCAAGATTGTTCTATATATATGTGTGTACTTAAAAGGGGAATGAAGTTCAAAAAAAAAAAGCAATCATAGTTAAAAGAAATAGTGATGGCAGCTCTGCAGTGTTGGAAAGAGAAGACAGGCATGGGTAAGAACAATTTTATTATTATTAGTTAAATTTTTTTTGGTTGTTGTTTTAATCTCATATGTTAGAAGGGCTTGGTTTGGTTCCAAGTAGTTACTAGTGGTAGGGCAGAATCCATGGACGGTCTTTTCATTGGGAAGGATGGCAATATGCTGTTGAGAATAAATTGAAGTACATTTAGCAAAAATCAGAATGGATAACAGTACAGAAGAGAGAGTAATGGTAGAGAAGAGTGAGGCAAGAGAGGAAAGGCTTGAAGAGGGGGTGGAGAGTAAAGGAAAGAGGTTGAGATCAGGAAGAGAAATAGTGGAAATAAATAGTGCAGAAGAGGAGATAGTAGGGGAAAGTAGGGAGGCAGAAAACAGGGAACAATCTAATGGGGAACCAGAGCAGGTTTTGGAGGAGACAACACAGGAAGAAAAGAGAATGATAGCTGCTCTATTTAGCAGGATAGAACAAAGAGATAAAGAAAGAGACAAGGAAAGAGAAAAAAGAGATGAGGAGAGAAAAAAAGGGAGAAAGAAAGAGATGATAGGTTATATGCTCTATGGAGGGAGATAGAAGAAAGGGACCAAAAGATTAAGAAGGAAAAAGAAGCCAGGGACAAGGTAGCCAAGCAGGAACAGGAGAGACTATCAAAAGCTAGAGAAGAGAGTAGAGTTACTGAGAAAGACAAAGAAGCTGTAATATGGTATCCAGAAGAGGTTGAACTAAGAGAAACTAAGGGTGAAATGGTGGAAGAAGTTGTAGAGATAGGTAGAGAAACTGAGAACAAGGAGAGTAACCATGAGGATGTAGATACAGAGGAAGTAGAAAAGACAGAATCTCCTTTTGAAATAAGATCGAAAGAGCAAAGAAGTGAGTCAGGGGTTGTAGAAGAAATGTTGCAAGTTAGTATGCAAAAAGAGATGTGGGGGATGAGTGAAAAAAATAGTTTAGTGGAGGAACATGTTAAAACAGAAAGGAAGCCAGAGGATACCATTGAGATAAAGCAAGTTGAAGGAACTTTAGAAGTTTCAACCAAAGATATTTCAGGGGAATCACAGGTTGAAAATCCTATTACTGATGAAGCAAAAATCAAGATTATTAAAGAGGAAGAAATTGAAATTAGGAAGAGTGATATGGAAATTGCCAATCCACCTTCAGGAAAGGTGCTAATTGTGGAATATATCTCTAAAACTGCAAAAGGAGAGGTAGTACATACAGAAGTCAAGACAGACATAGTATTAAACATCGAAAAAAAATGTAAAATGGATGTGAAGGTAATAGAAGACTCCAAAATAGTTGTAGGGATTGAGGAGTTTAACTTTGATATAAAAACTGAGGAAGAGTTGAGACTTGATGAAGAAACTGTAGAAGAGTTTAAAAGGGATACAAAGACTGCTGAGGAGTCACAAGATGATTTAATAAAATCTAAAATTGATGTAAATTTTATAACAGAGTCCAACATCAGTGGTGAGATCATGGAAAAGTATAAAATCGATGCTGTGAATATTGATAATTGTAATATCAATATGGAGATATCAGAAGGTTCAAAGATCTATTCAGAGACTGAAATTGATATCGAAAACATGGAAGGGATGAAACCTGATGAAATCATGCAGGGATCTTTTGAACAACAAAAAATAGTTCAGAACATTGAGAACTCTATAGATGTGGAAGGAAATGACGAAGAATACAAAGTAAATCTTCTTTCAACCTCATCGAATCATGCTACTTTTATTGAAGAAATTAAGCCAAAATCTTACCCAAAAGAACCAAAACTAAAGGCAATTGAGATTACCGAAACTTACATAGATAGGAATGTTTTAGAAGACAAACCTTTCTCAGAAATTTCCAAAATGAATGTTTGATCGAGGGGCAGAAGATAGTGGAGATAAGTATGAGATCAAGGCCTGGGGGGATGGAGTGATTTTTGATTATGAGAGTAGCCCCGATACTGCCAGAAGCCAAATGGGAAAGACAGGGTGGAAAAGGAAGAGGAGAAAAAAAGATACTTATGTCTTTAGTAGGAGAAAATCATATGGTTCGAATATGAGAAAGAGGATAAGGTTTCAAGGAACAAGGTTTCGAGAGATTAATGATAATGTTCCAAAGAATAAGGTTACGAAGCTGACAAGGTCTCTAATGCTTAGAGCCAAAGGTGAAATAGACCGTAAAACAAACCCCCCAGATACATCAGGATAGCTAGTTAATATCTAAGGATCTAGTCCACATTTTACCAGTAAAAATATATATAGGTAGGGTGATAAGCCTATTGGTAGAGGTAGTTTTTTTTTTTTATTTATATTGTTTTTATTCGTTAATATCTAAGGATCTAGTTCACATTTTACCAATAAAAATATATATAGGTAGGGTGATAAGCCTATTGGTAGAGGTAGTTTTTTTTTATATTGTTTTTTTTATTTTTATTATTTCACCAATATAAATAATCATAGATGTGGGAGCATATTTAGTAGATGTAGAGGTATGATTATATATATAAATAGGTAAGAGTAAGGCATAGGTAAATTTTATCCATGTGAACAATGAGGTATTAGATGTAGTGAGAAATGGATTAGATTTTAGAGTGAAAGAATTCATTGGTTTGTCATGTGTTTTATTTTTTTTTTGTTTTTGTTTATGTGCTGGGTAGACCAAAATTAGGATGGGAGGTGCTGATACAACGTGAAAAATAAATTTCATAAATCTTATACACAGAAAATGACTTATGATTGCTCATTTAAATAATAAGTAAATTCATTTTTTTTTATTGTTTTTTTTTGTTTCCGGACTTCACTGATATGAAACAGTATGATTTCATCATCATACGTTTCACCTATTCTATAAATCAGTAGCCTTCATTTCCCTAGTTCAAACCCTAAAGGTACACATATATATAACAATATACTTGGGAATTTAACATGTATAAAAATGTATATTTACACGTATATGTGTGTAATTGTATATGCACACACGTCTGCTACAATTGTATATATTTTGTAATAATTTTATTTGCTAAAAAAATGGTATATTCACATCTGAATGATATCATTATATAATGTACACACCTTATAATTTTATAAATAATATTCATCTTATGATTTTAGATAATTGAATTGGTTTCAAGCTGGGAAAATTATATTAGATAAGAACAGAATTCTCTAAAGTATTTCAAACTGGCTTTAAAGTACCCAATTACTTAATCATGTAGAGCAACTAAAAACAAAGGTAGATGTCTCACGTCTAGGATAAAACGCTAGCAGCTTAAATCTCTTTCAGTAAAAGAAAAGGAGAAGCAATCCAATGTTTAAAAAAAGAACTTTACCAATCTCATGAGACACCGCCAGTACAAATTCAGATTTTAGGATTCTTAATAAAATAAAAGTTGGACAATTAAACCTGCACTGAAATCCAGATTGGAACTGGAATCTGAGAAAAATAAAAGGAACAATGAATAAACCTGAAATCAATCAACCGATTCATCTGAAGCTGATGCAATTAAGAACTTCTTAGATTTTAATGTCTAAAAATAAAGATTGTGAATGAACTGTAAGAGGGGGGGTTAAAAAAGTATAAAAAAGGCAGTTGAAAGAAAATTGTCATCCACTTTTGCTTTACTCATGTTTCAACTTATATCCAGGCAGCAGGCCCAGTTTCTACCATGCAAATAAGTGGCTAGAAAAGCTAAGGCCATCTTCCCGATGGTCAAGAACCGTTTATGGAGCCCGGAGACCCAAACCACAGCCCTACTTAAAGAATAGCCAACAATGAACCAGCTCAGATAAATCAGTCCATGCGTGTATTTCATACTTTCAAGCTGCAAGCCTCCAGATAAATAACCGGTAACCACTTCTCAATCAAACTAAATCTTAAAGCTATAGCCATCTATAAATCTTTCCTAAAGCTAGCTATATAATAAGTAATGTGCACAAACTCTTCCATTCAAATCTTATAAATTAATCACACTATGTTTAAAAGGTGTATTCTCTCTTAAAGTAATTAACTGTATTAGATAAACGTATCTCAACCTGTATAATTTTAAAATACTTTAAAAGTTAAATGTAAATCTTGCCTGATCTCAAATTCTTAAATCTCTTTTTTTTTTAAATTCAACTTATAAAAGCTTATTTGCCTTATTATTTTCTCTATTTGCGTCTATACTTTTGCATCTATATATATATTTTGTTAAAATGCATTTATTGATTTATGCTTTGCCTTCGGAGCAGAGACTATTAATTATTATAACTTAAAGGGACGTTATGTTCTCAAGTAAAGTGCTGTTTGGCATATCTCTAGATTGTCTCTGGTCTGAAACCTACTTTGATGTATTATTTGAACTGCTATGCATAGCTTAATATCACAGATGTTGCTTATTAAAAGGTTTGTTTGATTAAATAAAAGAGAGTGATAATTTAAGGCATATTCAGTAGTTAGCCAAGTTTAAGCCCCAGATATGCTTTAGACCCCTTAATGTAATTGCATATAATATGTAGTTAATTAATAAACTAGACCAATTTTAATAAAGTCCTCTTTAGCACAATTTCAGTGTTTATTTAATTAACTGGCGTAGGGTAGTTTGCAGAAGAAACTATAGATTTCGCGCTTTACTAGTTGTTATAATTAAGATTCCAAAAGCGTGGGGAATGAGTTTTTACGAAGCACTGAGGTGCATTCCGCCTTGCTATCATATAATTATTAAGATAAGATTAGGTTTTAAGGGCTATCTTATCATCCTTAGTTCGGACAGCCTTCTCTTGAATGGGATAATGATTTTAAGGGTCATTCCCATTTCCTCCTTTAAAAACTGGAATACCAGAATCCAGCATCTTATATCGTGGCTGTTCGAGCATCCGAACTAAAAGTTCATGTATAGCAGGCGAGCGGTATCTGAGAACCGAGCAAACGTTGCTGAATCTCATGAGTAAAAGTGCATTCAAGATGCATCTGATAAAATTTGCATAGCGCCATAGCCTCAGAAGTTATGCTACAAAACGCCAGTTCATCTGCTGTATATTAATTGTTCAGCATTGATCTGAACCTAAAATCTAGTTTATCTAAGAATATCTACATAAAGAGCACATTGACTGCTCATCGCGTAATGATAAATTTAAGTACACATTGTATAAAATTCCCACTCTCTTAGAGTTTAACCCTTAACATACTGAGTAGGAATGGCAGACATAATTTAGACATCAGTATAGACGTAAAATAATTATTAACGTATAAACGATATAATAGAATAGCGATCATTAAGTACAATTGATTACAGAACGTGTAGTTCCTATTTTCACCATCCCACCTGCGAGTGGAATATTCAGTATATTTAATTGTTATTGTTTGTGTTTTGTCAATATTAAATAATTTTAAAATCTATTAACGTCTGCAGCATTATTCACTTTATTTATATTAAATCACCATCCATAATGATTTTATATGCATTAGATAATCAGCCATAGGTTGTGTGATTGTGTTTGGTTAACTAGAAAACATTTAGTTAAATATCCCCGAGTCTCTCGTTTTATCCTTTGCTATTGCCGGCGCGGAAATTGAGAGATTACGAGTGTAACCTCATATATGTCATTCATAAGGTAGTAAGTCAGGGAGTGTTGGTGAAGGAGCTGAGGTGCGGTCAGATTTGGTCTCAAACCCTCATCTAGATCAGCCTTGGTATAATTTACCAAAACTCTGAATTTTGTTGCGTGGATGTTCAAATATGACTGTTACAACAGAGTACCATATGAATGTCTTTAACTAACAGAACTAGAATAATTTGTAGAATAGTTATCATGGAATAAAAATTGTCAGATGGAAGGCAAAATTTTAACCGAATAAAATTGTCATATACTATACTACATAAGAGAAATTAAAAAATATTATACTTTTATATCTGTTTTATGCAATCATGTAATATTAATGACATTGAATTTTGAAATGTTTATTAAAGTTAATTTTCTACTGCAAAATAAAATAATAATAAATGGAGAGTCATAAATGAGTATGATCATTCTAACTCAAAGAAAAAAGGAAAAGAGAAAAAACTGATATAAAGTGAGTATTGCCATGAATATGTAAACCAATCTGTTAACTAAACATATATTATCATACAAAACATTCTAAATCAACTTTTCTGTTTATTGATACTTTACAATATTGTCTTTTAATTTTTTCAGAAGAAAACTTTTCTTTCTGAAATGTTTGAAAGATAGGGACCAATTTATCAGGCAATCAATCCTGAATTGTGATCTTTGCTTGAGATAATATAATGGCAAATGAAGTGGTTTGAAATTGGATTTCAGACAAACAGATGGGTAAAGATTGTATATTTAGGCAGTCCTATATATGGTTCCTTATGCCTAGCATGAAAGTGAAAAAAGATTATCTAAAAAGAGTTTGTTTCATACAGTCTGATTAATATGTTTAACTGGCTGATTAATTATAAAATAATATTATCCCATTGATTGGCAGATCATGAGGCAGTCATAGTATAAAGATAAGTATCGTCAATTATTTTTTCTAAATGCATGTATTTGGAATGAGAAAATTTTACTTAATTCAAAATTTTCAACACTTGTCATGAGGCAGTCATAGTATAAAGATAAGTATCGTCAATTATTTTTTCTAAATGCATGTATTTGGAATGAGAAAATTTTACTTAATTCAAAATTTTCAACACTTGGAAATATTATAGCTCTGATG
The DNA here is from genome assembly GCA_028023455.1 of Epiperipatus broadwayi. Classification (NCBI taxonomy): domain Eukaryota; kingdom Metazoa; phylum Onychophora; class Udeonychophora; order Euonychophora; family Peripatidae; genus Epiperipatus; species Epiperipatus broadwayi. The sequence goes on from JAQFVV010013843.1 coordinate 50,231, forward strand.
GTTAAGTAATGATTCTTAAAAGCCCACTAAAGTGGCTCTGTTGGAAAAGATATAGGCAATAGAAGATTAGAAAATGGAATTGGATCAGGTATATACTAAGAATTGCAGAAACAATTGCAACAGAAGCACTAAATAGAGTACCATATGAATGCTCCATGTTCATAGACCCAGGATTGAAAGGGAACCTTTTGACAGAGAACCATATGAATGTTTCTAAAACATCAGACATTATTCAATAGATTAAAAAGATGAAAAAGGATGGGCTACATAGTAAAGAACAGAAAAAGTTGCAAGGGCAGTAATTGTCAGAATATGAATGCCCTGTGGTAGCAAAACTAGAATAATTTGTTCAACTGTTTTATTCAGTTATGTGTAATGTTTTTGATAAACATTTTGAAATGTTTGTTAAAGTTAATTCTATATTGCGAAATAATTTTGCTAAAATAGTTATGAATCATTAGTAATTTTTGATAATAACAATTGAATACATTTAATTTTGACTTCCAGACTTAAATTTTTGAACTTACATTTGTTCAAAATTATTCATATATTTAAGCTATTATATCTTATTTATAAAATTAAATTATAATTTTTCGATAACCGATTCATAATTCATTTCTCTGAAACAAGCAATTTATTCGTCCATGCAAAAGTGATTTTTTATTATAAAAAATTTAATAAAAAAATGGCAAATATAATTAATATTTTTTCTTTCTTAATTAATTGAAGTAATCGTTTCATAAATTATATAATTAACAAAGCATATGAAGGTTGAGATAATTCGGCAATAAAGTATTACGACTTTATTCTAAATCTCTATAAACATAGCTACTGCGTATTTTTAATAACATGTTTACATTGCTAATATATAAAGAATAATTAGAGCAAATTATGTACACGTTAACAAACATTAAAAACAAATACAATCTTCCTGTTCAAAATATTTTTATAATAAAACATCTTTTTATGTTTTTACATAACATTTTTTTTTGTACTGACTTCTTAATAATAATGATGATGTGATGTGATGTACTGTAGCTTCTTCTTAAACGAAGTCAAGAATCTTTTTTGACACTTTATTGTAGCGCCATCTGTTTTAAAATGAAATATTAATAATTAAAAATTGACAAAAATAGAAAATTCGAAGAGATATATTAAATAATAATATTTTTGTAATATTATTAATATGTAAAATTAAGCACTTCACTCAACTCTACATAAAAAATGAAGATACATTGTATAGCTGAAATTGTTTAAAATATATTATTTTGGTGGCTTAAATTTAGAGATTAAGATTACTTAAGTAGAAGAAGTAGATTGCTTTTATTATTTCTTTACTGAATGCCAGTCTAAATGACCTGTGTTTTGTTTACATGATCCAAGTACTCCAAAAGTTTGATATTGACCTAATTTATTTTAAACATATATAAATTAAGCTTTCATTCTCAATAACTTATTCTATCAACAAATTCTTTCTGCAAAGATCACCAAATAGTGATCCAAACGTTTATCACTTATATTATAACCACTCTTTTTGCTGCTTAAGGCATTCTACTTTCTTTTTACATTTAATGCTAGATTATTTATTTAAATAGAATATATGAGCACAGACTTTCCCACCACTCTCCACTCTATCTTATAATACTGATACACTTGAACACATATGTTGAAAAGATAAATAATCACCAATATACGTATTTCATGCTAAACCAGCAATCATCAGTTTGTCCAGATTACCATCTTTACACATATATGCTATAAGTACTCAGATATATATTAAAATAGCCAATCTTTATACTTTAATGGACAGGCTTCAATCTACTCTACACTCCAAATCTTCAACCGTCCATCCAATTGAAAATCTGATGATGGAACGCTCAAAGGCCATCCTGAGGTCAAGATTTCTGTCCCACCCATGTTGACCCAAGGTCAATCTGACCTCTCATGTACAGACATAATCCATTTAATACATATACAAGGGATGGACAGACATCTCTACTATGTAAATAACTGAAACACAGGCTTATTATATACCTGTGTCTATATATGTAATATATAGGATATATGATCACAGACTTTCACACAACCCACCACTCTCCACTTTATCTCATAATACTGATACACTTGAACACATATATGTTGAAAAGATAAATAATCATCAATATACGTATTTCATGCTAAAACAGCAATCATCAGTTGGTCCAGATTACTATCTCTACACATATATGCTATAAGTGCTCAGATATATATTAAGATAGCCAATCTGAACCAACTGATGATTGCTGGTTTAGCATGAAATACGTATATCGGTGATTATTTATCTTTTCAACATATATGTGTTCAAGTGTATCAGTATTATGAGATAGAGTGGAGAGTGGTGGGTTGTGTGAAAGTCTGTGCTCATATATCCTATATATTACATATATAGACATAGGTATATAATAACCTGTGTTTCAGTTTTTTATTTAAATAGAGTGATAATGTTTTCTTTAATAATCCTATCTTTCAATAACTTAAATTGTTTATCTATAATTTCTATAAGTGATAGAATGTAAAGAATACTCTTGCAAATATTCTTTCATTTTTTCTTTATGCCCTTCTTTTGCATTGAAACAAAGCTGATAATTTTTTTCTCGATCCATTTCTTCATAAAAGATCATAAATTTTTCTAATGTTAACAGCCATTATTTTAAATCTCTTTTTACTTAATACATTATTGGGTATATGAGCACAGGTTTTTATATGACCCACCACTGTCCACTCTATCTCATAGCACTGATAACATGGGTGTGACAAGAATCTCAGTCTCAGGGTGACCTTTGAGCATTTTATCTTCAGATTTTCAATTGGATGGACAGTTGAAGAGTTGGAGTGTGGAGTGTACTGAAGCCTGTCCATTAAAGTATAAAGATTGGCTATCTTAATATATACTTAAGCACTAATTGCATATATGTGTGGAGCTGATAATCTGGACCAACTAATGAGTACTGGTTTAGCATGAAATACATATATTGGTGATTATTTATCTTTTTGACATATATGTGTTCAAGTGTATCAGTGCTATGAGATAGAATGGAGAGTGGTGGGTCATGTGAAAGTCTGTGCTCATATACCCTATATATTACATATATTGATACAAGTATATAATAAGCTTGTATTTCAGTTATTAATACATTATTATAACATTGCTATATTTACTTTTATGATTCAGTTCTTAATTAATTGTTTATATTGCTATTGCATTATTCTGGATTCAATAGAAATTATGATAGGTTTGCTAATGGTGAGCATTGTCAAGTAAATAAGATGTACTAAATCCATCTTCAAAAGATAATTTTTTCTTTATATTGTAACAGTCAAAACATGTCTATCTTGCTAACACACTTCAGAATTTAAACCCGGGGCATAGAACTCAACACTAGGAGAGTTACCTCCCAGAAATTCCACGTTCGAATCCAAAGTCCAAACTCCATAACGCCCTCTACGTGATAACACATTTGATGCTACTAATACCATAATTTCATGCCGGTGCCGGTGATCAAGGAGAAAACAGAAGACTCTAAATCTAAAATAGCCCTAGGTTCATTTAACAATAACTTATAGATGTGCCAAAGATAAGTTTAATGTGCTATGTAATTTAGATTGCACCCCGAATAAATAAAGAAAAGAAATAAATTTACAAATAAGATTTTAATAATTTGATAATAAAATAGTTTAGTGATATACAATAAATAACAAAATGGCTGATACCTTATACTTGGGTTTGTTTAGATAACGTGTCTAAAATATAGTGACATGGTATGCATATATGAGTCAAGTAAAGTCTAACAGAGTTTGAAATATTCTAAAATATTTATAATTGGAAACTTAAATGGAGAGTGAGAGTCGCTCGCGAAGTGATTCACTAGATTATAAGATTGAGCTTTACTGAACGGATTTGAAATTCATTTAAATAGAATTCTTTTAATAATTAATAAGGGAAATATACAGTGGTGCCAGCGAATATATGCCGAGGAGGGGTGCAGTTTATGAGTATGCAACTTTATGAAGAAAAGGTTGTGGCATTGGATAGGCATTTCACCTTTTATTTGGGACATCTCTAGCCCACTCACAGCTCAAGCTTGGCCCGCACCCAGGAGATTCGTAACTGTGGGGACGTACATGAAATAATTCCCAGGTGCCATTGTAGCACTGTACTGGGAACTGTGGAGTAAAATAAGGGGACGGATTTAAACTATGATGACCTTTGCCAACAGTAGGATTCCAGAACCCATGCATATTTACTAGCAACACAGTTTAATTTTAAAAGACTTAATAAAATAAAGGGCAATTTATTAAGGAACAGAAATAGCTCGCTCTCAACTTTCATATTTTAATGGCCAGCAGACTCTCAACAAACTTAAGATAAATAAATATTTATTCTAACAAAGTTATACTTATTAACAAACTTATTATACGCAAAATACTTTAAAAGATATTTAAGAGATGGGAGGGGGAAATGCGTGTTTGCGGTTTACAAATTAAGATGGCAACCACGCATTATTTAACTTCCCTATGCAACTCGTATTTGCCTATAAAAATTAATTAAATATTTCATTATATTACGTTTAATAAGACATTGATAAATATAATAGCAAATCAACCCAAGCACAAGTTCAGCATGCATTAGAAAACAACACTTGAATAAATACATTTAAAGAATATACAAAAATTATTAGCTATATAGCTTGGAGGTTTCCGAGATAACGGGTTGATTTTAATTACCTTGTTCTTTCAAATTCAACCATGGGCATTTCCAAATTGATAGCAAAGTTCTTAAGTAAAGTTATGATTTCCCTGGTTCATTGTTCTGCAGCAGCAGTTAGTAGATTTCGGGAGCAGCATTTCTTTGGGCTGGTCCAGTTGGATTTGATGATATGTGCCAGGACATCGGATTTTGAATGACGGATGGCCGGGGCACAGGGTCCTGAGGGAAAATAGCCTATTACCCCATTAACCTGTCATTCTGAGGTTAAACTATTTTAAAAGTGGATTTACTATCAAAGCAAGCCAGTCGGTCCAAAGATGCGAATAAACAAGCAATCGGAAAAATAGTTTCAAAATTACAGAAAATATAACTTCTGCTGTCACAATCAGGTAGGTTAATTAATAACTCTCTTTAATCCTTTAATACAATCAATCAGCCCTATTTATTGTAACAGTCAAAACACGTGTATCTCGTTAACATATTGCAGAATTCGACCACCACACAAAACAGCAGCACCATCGAGTAGCGAAGCCACCGTTAATACTGAGTTCGAACATAGTTTATCGGTTCCACAATACAATCTACAGAATAACGCCTCTGATGCGACATAAGTAAACACTTCTTTAGGCACGGTGGTCAGGGAGATGCACGAGATTCATGGGTTTTGTTTCCGAGTTGGCCAACAATCAAACGAATATTAATTAATATATATAATCGAGGAAATGTCTATAATGGGCATCGAATAAATGAAAACTTAACTACAGACGTATATTTAGAATTATTTATTTACGTATTTAATAAAAGAAAACATTATTAATGTGATTAATCATATTTTAAATTCAAAGTCTCAACAGCTAATTGATAATATTATATATATAAAAATACATTTATTTATATGGAGCATTTATTTATATGAAGGCGTAATCTAGCTACCTAGGGTTCTCGAGTGAGTATTTCTAATGCGTGCTGTAAGGAATTTATACTTTGCACTGCAAGAGTCATCAGTAACGGCGGACATACATTTATTTAATAAAATATTTATTTTACGACAAAGGGCAAACATTTATTTGAGAGTATATGACGAAGATAATGCCGAGGCGGAGTGATAGAGAGAATAATAAACTAAATAAAAGAACACATGGTACGCCTTAGAAGGGCGATGTAAAATGGCAGCGCCGAAACTGCAATGCCGTGAATAAGTTATAAGGGTTTCGGGTTGGTCTCTGCCACGACCCGAAGAGGTAAGGTGTCACATGAGCATAACCAGGGACAAGCGGTCCGTGTCGCAATTTTCCAGCTGGCTGCGTGATGGTCGTCAAGCCCTACGGGAACATTATCATGTCCGCTTGTATAGGACGACTGGGGTTAATTCAACCCTAGAGAATCCGGAGTATTCACGGCGTGGAATGAGCCATCGGGGCTTCAAAACGTAACACATGTATAATATCTAAAAGCTTGTGGTAATATTTAACTAGATTTCAAACTCGGCCCAACATTATCACCGTTGACTGAAAGAAAATTGGTGACTCTCAAAGAAATGAAATTTACATAATTATTCATTAACATTTAATAATAAAAATATCTAAAAGGGAATTATTACAACGAGTATGCCAGCTATTACGGAGGAGTAGACCCTGCATTACAATAACTGATTCTTTGAATGCGTGTCGATTTATATACAATTTAAGTTATTTATAAAAGCAAATATTAATGATAATTCGACACGCATTCACTGTTCAAGCGATTATGGATTTAGCTTTAAAACTAAGATAATTATGAGAAGGTAATATTTCAATGATAATCATAAATGAAATGTAGATTTACGAAATACACACCTAAGAAGTGATAGAGGGAGGGTAAGCTAGATTATGCGAGAAATTTACAGATTACATGAATTCTCAAATTTTAGTTTCTCAAAATTACAATTTTAACATTTAGAAGTTATACAAATAATAGATGAGCTATAGCTTATTATTACTAGAGTACTCTATAATTTGGAATACACACACAGGTACCTGTTTTATAAGATGTTTTCGTCCATTGGTTTAATAGCAGATTGTTCGTAATTAGAAGTTTTCTTTCTTGTCCTGGGCATGTTGTTTTATTGATTTTTAACAGCAGCGGCTTTCTTGTTTATTTCAGGCAGCAGATCATTTTGATGTTTTTACGATGGGCAAGGTGAAGCTCCGCATATAGTGGGCCATTTCCCGGTGGAGAATAATTTCGGTGCTTACTCAGTCATACCTTGCAGTATTAATTTATTTAAGATATTTTAGACGCTCCACTCGAGAGCAAAGCTAAAATTCAAGTCCAAGTCTCCAGCAAGTCTAAGATGGCCTCCTTTTTCTTATCTTGATCTTTTAAATTTTCTGTTGAGATATTTTTAGGTTTTATTTATCTTGCCCTCAGGATAATCAATGCTCTGCTGGTTTTAATTAGAAAGAAATTTGCTGTGCTATTGTTTGTTTTTCTTTACATTCGTTAATTACATTCTTTTGGAATTTTGCTATAATTAATTTATTATCTATCACTGACCGATGCTTTTAAATTTTCAAAGACAAAAGGGAATAAAATTATTTTAACTTTAATTAATTATTGCATCAGATTTTGTTAGAATTATTATTTAACGAAATTCAAACTAAGCAACAAATACGAACTTTATAAAATTCAAAATAACTGATTAATATTACACAAAATTTATTTAACTACAAGAAATCTAAATTATATTATTTTATCCGTATTTATTGCGTTTAATTTGAGATCGAAATGTGTGCGTGTTTATGCTGAATTCTACATATATTTATACATTTTTAATATTGTTACACACACAATTCGATACCAAAAAGTTTAAATTTGGGTAGGATAGACCGGTCAGTGAGAGACGACAGAAAAAGGTGAAACTTGAGATTCGAATACGAATCTCACTGTTTCATTTCCCCGTACTTCCCGTGAACAATTAAGGAAGAACAAAGGAGGCATGATAAAGAAAAAATTTTCATTACATAATTGAAAGACGAAAAGAAAAAATTATTATTGTTTTTACAGATATTGAAATAGAGAAAGCAGAGATTTCATGAAGCAACGAACAATTTATATACCCGGATCTAGAATTTAAACTTTAATTTTAAAATGACCTAATTTGGCCGTGTCTGGTTAGCAATCATGATAATACGATTAGTTAAACTGATTATAGATATAAAAAAAAAATTCTTAGACTAATATTAATTAACATAATATATATAAAAATTTTAAGAATAATAATAATTAAATATACATAACAAAATTTCTATATAAAGCCCAATATAATTTCCATTCCAACAATATTTATTAAGTTCGTTTTACTAAATTTTATACACGGAATGGCCGTCCGAAATGCTCCAATATTGTTATAACCCCGGGTCAGGTGGATAATACCTACACGGTTTGAGATTACGGGCATTGTATGTCCCTTTTATGGTATCTCCATCTTTTAATAAATATGCATTTGGGCCACATGTGCGATCAATTATAAAGGGTCCCTGGTACAAAGGAAAGAACTTTTTATATACTCTTTTATCCCGGTTACTTTGTTGAGAGTTCCGTACCCAAACATAGTTCCCGACCTGGAAATGTTGGCTTCTCCAATCTGCTCGTAATTTCCGTCCTGCCCTTTCTGTAAGGCGGCGGTGTGCCTTGCATCTGTCAGCTTCAATATTAATTTCACGTTCATCCATGGGTAATGGCGTCTTGATCAGTACTGAGTCCGCTTTACCAAAATGCAAACATGTTGGTGTCATGCCAGTGGCCTCATTGATGGTTCCATTGATATATTGAAAAATCTTTTCAGTTTGATTTACCCAGCTTCTGTGATTTTGGTGAACATGGGTCCTAAATAGTCGGGTTTATTTCCCTCATAACCCGTTCACATGGGTTAGACTGAGGATTTCGAATTGAGGTCAGAATATGTTTAACGTTCTGCTGCCTCAACCAAGTCTTCCATTCTTGAGATGTAAAGGCCGATCTGTGGTCCGAGAGGATGGTGATCGGTTTTCCAATTTTGACGAACTGACACTTTTGTAGCACTCGAATTACGCAACAGGAATCTGCTCGCATCACAGGATAGGCCCAAGCATATTTTGAGAATAGATCATAAGTTACAAGTAAGTACCGGAATCTACGGTAGGATGGCAATGGGCCATAGTGATCGATCGCAAGTATTTCATTTGGTGCGGTCGGAATGATAGAGGCACCTACTCCACTAAAGTTTCTATTCAGTGGTTTATCTCTTGCACAAATAGCACATTTCTTGAGAGTATCCATCACATCTTCATATAGCTTTGGCCAGTGAAATTGTCGTCTTATAGCTTCTTCAGTTTTTCTAGGGCCATAGTGCCCTACTAAACCATGCATATACATGATGAGACGGTTTCTGAGGTCAGGTGGTACCAAGATTTTCCAGTAAATTTTATCTCCCACAATCTGCTGCTGCAGGAACCCATTTCTTATCCGGTATAGCTTCTTTCCTCGAGGTGTTGAGCAGCCTTGTATTGGATTTCCTTGCTGTTGTACAATTTGGATAAGCTTCTTATATAGCGGCTGCTGCTCCTGCCAATGTTGAAGGTTCCTTAACTTGTGTTCCATCTCCTGGTCCAGTACCATTGCTGCAATTACCAATGGCTGATCACTTATTATGGGGTTGTGTGGCTCCAGTTCTATAGGATGTCGACTTAATATATCGGCCACTGTATTTTCAGGCCCAGGGCAGTAGACGACTTTATAATGAAATCTTTGAAGTGAAAGACTCCATCTGATAAGGCGGTCATTGTTCAGGTAACTTTTATTTAGGAATTCGAGACACCGGTGGTCAGTAATGATAATCATTTCTGAACCCAGCAACATCTGCTTGAACTTATTGCATGACCACACGATTGCTAGTGTCTCTTGTTCCGTCACGGTGTAGTTCTTTTCGGCTGCTTTCAGAGTACGGCTGCTAAAATATAGTATTTGGTGTTGGCCTTCTGGGTTGACTTGAAATAAAACCACGCCCAATCTGTTTTGACTACTATCAGTCTGCAAATAAAAGGGACGGGTAAAATCTGGGTAGTGTAACATCACAGTCTCTAAAAATCTTCTCTTTACTCGACTGAAGTCTTCTTCATGGGTCTTCGTCCATTCCCATCGGTGGTGAGGTCTTATCAATTCCACTAGTGATGATGTATCTTTGGCAAAATGGGGGTAAAACTTGTGATAGTAATTGCAAAGGCCCAGAAATGATCGAACTTGTTTTCGGTTTGTGGGCCTAGGGAAATTTTCAATAGCTGCGACCTTATCAGGGTGAGCCCTAATTCCTTGACCATTTACAATATGGCCTAAAAAGGAAATTTCCCTCAATGTGAAAAAACTTTTTTTTAAATTAACAGTTATATTTTTCTGGGTGCATTCATCGAAAAATTGTTTTAAATCCTCCAGATGTTCTGCAATGTCTCTAGACGCAACGACTACATCGTCTACATAACATACCAATTTTTTTTTTAAACTTTCTGACAATACTTGGTCCAAACACCTCATGAGGCCAGCCCCGCTATTTATCAACCCAAACGGTACTCTCTTAAACATGTGGGTTTGCCCATTGTATCTGAATGCGGTATATTTTCGATCCTGGGGGTGGAGAGCCATTTGCCAGTAACTGGCAGTTAGGTCAAGGGTGGAGAAAATATTCTTAGCAGTCAATTTGATGAATGTTTCTTGGATGGGTGGTGGGATGTCCCGCTCAGGTATAGTAATGTTTAATGTCCTAGCATCGAGACACAATCGTATGGTTCCATCTTTCTTTTTGACTACGACTAACGGATTATTATAGGGTGATGACCCCTTTTCAATTACACCCCAGTCAATCATCTGCTTAATTTGAGCATTCACTTCTTCTTGATACTGAAATGGGATAGGGTATGTGCGGGTCTGGAAATGCGTCTCTTCTTTTACTCGTATCCGATGGACGTAATCACTAATTTCACCTGGGACCTGAGAAAATATGGTACGATTTTCCGTAAGTAATTTTTGTAACTGGAATTGGTCCTTTACCTTGTCCAATGATGATCCCATAATTTTTTCTTGGATTCCTCATCAGGAATGGCCTCCAGACATCTTAATTGGATTTCTTCAGTTTGTTTATTTGTATCAAAACTAACCTGCTCTTGCTGGAAAGTTAGTATCTTTTTTTTATAGTCCAGGATACATTCATGTTGGGTTAAGAAGTCGGACCCAATTATCACATCCTGAATTAGTCCTCTGATCACTAAGAAGGCGTGTCCTGCAGTGGCTTCTCCTATTGATATTTCCAACCAGACTTGATAGTTTTCAGTTCTGGTCGTCCTCCCATCAGCCAGCTTCATTTGGATTGGGCGAGTGGAAAGCCTGGATATGAGTCCATGTTTTTCATAATTTGTTAACCACTCTCTAGAAACACAGGAAATCTGGCTACCTGTGTCAAGAAGAATTTGTGCAACTGAGGCCCCGATTCTTGTATTAATCATTGGACAAGGGGCAATCTGAAGTCCCCAAGTGGGATCCTCTTCCTGGATGACCGACGTTAGGTTAGTCATCTCCACTACTTTCAGCTGCTGGCAAGATGAATGCTGGTACTGGTAATCTCTTACTGACGTCCTGCTTGATCGAGTTGCCATTTGGTTTCTGTCTTTCTCATTATGATTGCTAGTAGTTGCTGATTGCTGTTGTCTGGTCTCCTGCTTCCATTCGTGACCTACTAGACTTTCAGACCAATGGCTGTCGTCTAAAACCGCAAGAAATTCTCCCATCTCTTCCATGTCTTTGATACCACTTATGATCATCAGCTTTTGAGTAGTTACTGGCATATTTTGTTGAATTTTTCCAATGATCTGTCTATCTGCCAATGTGAACGTCATGAGAGATTTAAATCGGTTTGCTTGGCGGAGGAAAAACTGAGCATGCGTTTCTCGGGGTACTGCTCCATATTTTTCATGACAGAGCATGTTGTATATATCAATTTGATGCTTGTCGCTCCAATATTGTTTCATTAATGCATCTGTGTACTTCTCTATAGTCTTAGGTTTCCATTTCACCAGATCCCACCAGTCTTTGGCATAGCCCTGTAAATGGTAACTGGCAATAGCTATCTGTTCACCTGCTTCTGCCTTATGCACTTGAAAGAAACTTTGTAAGCTCTCTAAGTGGGCTTGAGGATTTTCTCCTGTCCCTCCTCTAAAGATTTTTATCTGAATAATCTTTCCTAAATAGCTTTGAGGTCTAACCTCCTTTGTCCTTATATTTTCCCCCTCTTTATTGACTTGGGTTATTCTATCTTCTTTGGCTATCATTTCTTGCATACTCTGTCTGATTATTTCCTCGATTTTCTTATCCATTTATTTATTTATTTTTCACTAGTAGCATTTAACTATCCCCCACCGGTATCTTGGCCCTATCTCTATTCTACATTGCTGCCCTAATATACTTAACATATATATTATAACTAACTATTAGTAACGCGTATACGCCACTGCTGTCTATGATATATATATTTTTACCTTAAGTAAATTTTATTGTTAAACATAATACGCTTCTGCTGTCTCATTTAGCTACTGATTATTATTATTACTATATAAATATATTTTTCTCGACATATATATATAAAAGATATTTCATTAGATCCGAGTATATCGTTCCTTCTTAAATTACACACACATCCCTGCTTTCCTTAAATTTGTTATTACGCCTGCCGTCCTTTCACTCACTCGACCCACATTATTTCACTCGATTTATTATTTTTTTTTTCATTATTTTTATCAAAACAAAATCGTATATATATAAAATAATTAGCCAACTCGGCAACGAACGCTAAAGAAATTTATCTGCGTTATTTTTGCTCAGGGTATCTATGGGTTTTATACTCGAAGCCTCAAGTTGGAAAGCGCCAAACGCTAAAAAAAAATTTAACTATGTAACAGTCAAAACACGTGTATCTCGTTAACATATTGCAGAATTCGACCACCACACAGAACAGCAGCACCATCGAGTAGCGAAGCCACCATTAATACTGAGTTCGAACATAGTTTATCGGTTCCACAATACAATCTACGGAATAACGCCTCTGATGCGACATAAGTAAACACTTCTTTAGGCACGGTGGTCAGGGAGATGCACGAGATTCATGGGTTTTGTTTCCGAGTTGCCCACCAATCAAACGAATATTAATTAATATATATAATCGAGGAAATGTCTATAATGGGCATCGAATAAATGAAAACTTAACTACAGACGTATATTTAGAATTATTTATTTACGTATTTAATAAAAGAAAACATTATTAATGTGATTAATCATATTTTAAATTCAAAGTCTCAACAGCTAATTGATAATATTATATATATAAAAATACATTTATTTATATGGAGCATTTATTTATATGAAGGCGTAATCTAGCTACCTAGGGTTCTCGAGTGAGTATTTCTAATGCGTGCTGTAAGGAATTTATACTTTGCACTGCAAGAGTCATCAGTAATGGCGGACATACATTTATTTAATAAAATATTTATTTTACGACAAAGGGCAAACATTTATTTGAGAGTATATGATGAAGATAATGCCGAGGTGGAGTGATAGAGAGAATAATAAACTAAATAAAAGAACACGTGGTACGCCTTAGAAGGGTGATGTAAAATGGCAGCGCCGAAACTGCAATGCCGTGAATAAGTTATAAGGGTTTCGGGTTGGTCTCTGCCGCGACCCGAAGAGGTAAGGTGTCACATGAGCATAACCAGGGACAAGCGGTCCGTGTCGCAATTTTCCAGCTGGCTGCGTGATGGTCGTCAAGCCCTACGGGAACATTATCATGTCCGCTTGTATAGGACGACTGGGGTTAATTCAACCCTAGAGAATCCGGAGTATTCACGGCGTGGAATGAGCCATCGGGGCTTCAAAACGTAACACATGTATAATATCTAAAAGCTTGTGGTAATATTTAACTAGATTTCAAACTCGGCCCAACATTATCACCGTTGACTGAAAGAAAATTGGTGACTCTCAAAGAAATGAAATTTACATAATTATTCATTAACATTTAATAATAAAAAATATCTAAAAGGGAATTATTACAGCGAGTATGCCAGCTATTACGGAGGAGTAGACCCTGCATTACAATAACTGATTCTTTGAATGCGTGTCGATTTATATGAAATTTAAGTTATTTATAAAAGCAAATATTAATGATAATTCGACACGCATTCACTGTTCAAGCGATTATGGATTTAGCTTTAAAACTAAGATAATTATGAGAAGGTAATATTTCAATGATAATCATAAATGAAATGTAGATTTATGAAATACACACCTAAGAAGTGATAGAGGGAGGGTAAGCTAGATTATGCGATAAATTTACAGATTACATGAATTCTCAAATTTTAGTTTCTCAAAATTACAATTTTAACATTTAGAAGTTATACAAATAATAGGAGATGAGCTATAGCTTATTATTACTAGAGTACTCTATAATTTGGAATACACACACAGGTACCTGTTTTATAAGATGTTTTCGTCCATTGGTTTAATAGCAGATTGTTCGTAATTAGAAGTTTTCTTTCTTGTCCTGGGCATGTTGTTTTGATTTTTAACAGCAGCTGCTTTCTTGTTTATTTCAGGCAGCAGATCATTTTGATGTTTTTACGATGGGCAAGGTGAAGCTCCGCATATAGTGGGCCATTTCCCGGTGGAGAATAATTTCGGTGCTTACTCGGTCATACCTTGCAGTATTAATTTATTTAAGATATTTTAGACGCTCCACTCGAGAGCAAAGCTAAAATTCAAGTCCAAGTTTCCAGCAAGTCTAAGATGGCCTCCTTTTTCTTATCTTGATCTTTTAAATTTTCTGTTGAGATATTTTTAGGTTTTATTTATCTTGCCCTCAGGATAATCAATGCTCTGCTGGTTTTAATTAGAAAGAAATTTGCTGTGCTATTGTTTGTTTTTCTTTACATTCGTTAATTACATTCTTTTGGAATTTTGCTATATTTAATTTATTATCTATCACTGACTGATGCTTTTAAATTTTCAAAGACAAAAGGGAATAAAATTATTTTAACTTTAATTAATTATTGCATCAGATTTTGTTAGAATTATTATTTAATGAAATTCAAACTAAGCAACAAATACGAACTTTATAAAATTCAAAATAACTGATTAATATTACACAAAATTTATTTAACTACAAGAAATCTAAATTATATTATTTTATCCGTATTTATTGCATTTAATTTGAGATCGAAATGTGTGCGTGTTTATGCTGAATTCTAAATATATTTATACATTTTTAATATTGTTACACACACAATTCGATACCAAAAAGTTTAAATTTGGGTGGGATAGACCGGTCAGTGAGAGACGACAGAAAAAGGTGAAACTTGAGATTCGAATACGAATCTCACTGTTTCATTATACGCTCTCTCTGATTACAATCTAACCCTGCGGTGATAAAATCCGTCCGTTAGGTTATTAATACATTTGAAAACACAGACTGCATTTTCTAATTAAAATCTGTTCGTAAACACTTTTAATCTTATCAGATCTACTAGTAAAACTGGCACCAATATGGTTCCCTACCCTCACTGATTTAAAAGAAAATGGCATGTTTTTGAAAACTAACTAACACTTTACATTTATAAAACTCTCTTTTTGAATTTAATTTCCAGAATATATTTATCAGTGATATTATTTTATTAGATGCAAATAATTATAGTGAAGTAACATCACAAAATAAACAGATTCAAAAACAACAAATTTTAAATAAAATATTTTCATAAATTTTGAATGTTATCGCAGTATGTGTGTAGATGAGAATATGTGACCTACTTTACTGTACAAGCATATATGTAATATACACTCGACGGTTTGAAAATAAAACCATTTAAAAACAATTTTAATTATTATAAAACCCCGGGCACCCCATTAGACATATAAATTTAGGTGGGATTTTGGTAAATATACCCAGTACACACACAATACGATAAAATTATGGTTTTAAAAAAAACATGAGGGTAGGAAACAGGAAGGCAAGGTGAAACTAAGATTGGTAGGGCATATCTTACTGTTTCAATATAAATGAAAATGAATTAATATTCTACCAATTAAAGTCACCTATCTCAATTATCTACTTTCTGTATTCAGACTACTAGTAGGCATCACGTATAGCATATTGAAGCAATCGATGTCTAATCATCCTCGAGCTTCATGTTTCACCATCTATACTAATCTCCTAGGGATTCAAAATTCAGACCTTGCTATAAATATAGGCTATTCACTCACACACTGTATGCCGAATTATTAGAAAGATTAGTAAAATTAATTTTTATTTATTAAAATAAAACAGTAGTTTGAGTGATGCGTATATATATATATTATGACTAAAGCAATAATTTTATTGCTGGAAAATACATTTTCTTATATATTTGTAATTATGTTTATATCAGTGTGTATTTAATGTGACAACAAAGAAAAATGGGGGAGGCTCGAAATGCTAAAATAATATTTGTTTAAATTCAGCTTGTTGCCTTTAATTAAAATTGTCAATCGCAATTAAGATCGAAAACAAATCGTTTATCAGTTGTTGTCGAATGATTTAAAATAGCTAAAAATGGTATTTCGAGCCTTATCTGTATAAAAACATGTTGTTAATTAAATGTTGTTGGTAAGGGGATTATAGAGATAGTGTATAAAAAGAGCCCATAAGACCTTTTAAGGTCAGTTGGTTATTTTCACTTGATAAGTTAGTTACTTGATAAATCAGTTAGTTACTTTCACTTGATCAGTTGGTTACTTTTATGATCCTGATTCGAAAAGTGTTGCTAGACCATCATTTAATAAGTCAAGAGAAGTTTAGTACAATGGAGCATGAGTAGTGGAGCCGTCCGCCTTTCTTTTTCCTCTTGGAGGGCTGTCTACCAGCCGTAAAAATTCCATCTGACCAGCCATATGAGATGATGTAGGATTATCAACCTGCCTGCCTGCTGCTATGCTGATATCTTAGGTAAAATCATGTAATTTAGAGCTGCCTTAATACAAACATTCATGGGTGATTTATAATTTGTAGCTAAATTAATTCATAGATCTATTTATGATGTTTTGCTAGTTTTGCTCGTAAACTCTCTCTATAATCCTTTATTAATACTTATGTAATTCTAAATATATGTTTGCTTTCATGCTTAATTTATGTTTATATAACTTTATGCGGCTAAATTAAATGTATACAACTTATTTTGTTTAATATATATTATTTTCTCTAATATGTCGGTATCAATCAATCTCGCAACTTTAATTAAATTCATTAGTAAAATTATATTCATTTGTTTATTTAAAATAGAAATTGTTCGCTAGGTTGGTTGTATACCTAAAAGTATTTTATTGTGATGTTTATTTTATTTTGTTGTTTAGTTGCCTTTATAAAAGATTGCGACACCTAATATAAAATTCTACCTTTTCTTACCATCACCCAGAGGGCTAATTCTTTAATTAATACGTATATGGGAATCAAATTTAAATATAAATTTTATTAGCTTAATAATATAAATAAAAGTTATTATTCATTATGATTTGTTAAATGACTCAGAATTGAAAACAGATTATTGCGCAAGAGGTTAGACCCTTTCCAAACTTTAAGTAATAATATAAAATTATATAAACATTGCTGGCATACCTTTTCTTTATTCTGATATTTTATCTTTTCCATTTCTCGATTGTTTTGTCATTAGGGATGAGCCTGAAGCTCCCGTCCTACTTTTCAAAATTGTTTGTAATCAGGGACAATACTTCCTGTGGAACGTAAAGTTTATGAGGTTTATGTGCTGCGAATGACAGCATATCCAGATCTGGGCTCTCAAACCCAGCCTCTCCTTTGATATCACTCTGCCAGAATGTGCGGACATATCCAATCTAAGTTTGTCTCAAATATTCTTTTAAAATGATAAAATATCCACAATTGCCATGAGGCCTTATTTTTTTATTATACGCTAGTAGCGTTACTTTGCTCTTTAATTTGATCATCTGTCCGTCTAACTTTGGTAAGTCGCAATGATGTGTTAAAGATAATGATTCATTTCATAAAATATGTTCAGTATGTTGATCTTAAAACTGCTTTCATTTAAAAAAAAAGCGTTATCGATTCCCAGAGACATAAATCAATTTGTATAATTTATACTCGTAAATATTGCCCATTGTTTGTTTTTTATGTATACTTATTCTAAAGGCGCTATGTCCAAACAATGCCTATCAAACATATGTAATGATTTTAAGATTGTAAATAAATGATTGAGACCGTACATTTATATTTATTTGTCAAAATGATTAATGTTAAATTATCATGTATCTTTCTGTAATCCGAATCTGTTCCGATCTTGTAGATTGTTTTGTACATCCACAGCATTTTATTTGTAAACATTTGTAAATTAGCATATCAACCCTGCACAACTTATAACACATTCTATAAAATTATATTCATGAAATAATTGATGTAAAGGGGATTTTATAAAACAAATCCCAAGTTTTCAAAATGTATAAGATCACTCCAAGCGTGAAGCAATTTTGTAACATATATATGCGTTTTCTACATTTATTAAATATATATATATTGTAACCTAGTGTTATTGACACTTGGTCTATTTAGCATCGTTTCCATAGGAAAACAATGCTATCTTTTTTCTAGAAAATAAAGAAATAAAATAGTAATAATATTAAGTGATTAATAAAGTATTCTAGTTACTCACTTTAACGTATTTTAAGCAAATAACTAATAAATTTAGTAATTTAATGTCATTTTGGAAAAGAGCATAAATAGTTTAATTAAAAATAATAACCATAAGAGCAATTTAATATAGTATAAAAGCATATTATAAATAGTAATTGATTGTAGATGGACAGGGGGGGGGGATAGATGAGTATCTTATCATAACAACATAGCTTCTGGTAATTTTATTTTTTAAATTATTTTAGACAATAATGTATACAGAAATATACACCACTAATAAACAGTGTCAATTAC
>JAQFVV010013844.1:0-68967 GCA_028023455.1 Epiperipatus broadwayi
ATTAAATCATTAAATTTTCATATAAACCCTTTCATTATTTTGAGTCTTCGTATAAACCATGACCTCCAGCTGGAATGGAATAAAACCAAGCACTGCTAGTGTCATCACAAACGTTATCCAATCAGTCAGACAGACAATAGCGTTTAGGCAAACAGGTTAGGATTCATCCTTGTCCTGACATATGCATTCGGAAAGGGTTAGATTCTAAGGTACTTTTGATTGGATTATTGGTCTTGTTGAATGAATGCAATGATTTTGACCGACACAGAGGCTACAATATGTTCAGTATTGATATAAGTACAACAAAGTTTTTGAAAAGAAAAGAAGGATTTAATTTGCTGATATTAAAATAAAATTTCTGAATTTTTTAATTTAGTAATATCATTATAATGAAACATAATAATTTATTGTAAATTAGTTTTAAAAGTTTATTATTAGGTATAAAACCATTATGTTTCTTCAAATAGATTTATGGATTTTTAAGAAATTTTAATAATATGAACTTTACTATCAAAAGAGAATTGTGACTAATTAAAATCCCATTCCAACTTAATTAAGGTAACTAGTATAATTTCACTATTTAAAAATTTTATTTGGAGTCAGAGGTTTGATTCCTGATTTTTTATAATATACTAAAGTTTGGTATTTATGAATATTTTTAATCAATTAAAGATAGGTCAAAATTTGTTGAAATTTACATAAATGTGCTCTCTACTTTTGGCAAACATCTATTTTTAAATGAAATTACTTTATTTTATATTGTAAATAATATTTATTAATATATGTATTAAGTTTATTTATAGAGTGCATGCACACAATACCTAAAATTTCATTTACACTTGTATATATTTTATGTAATATATAATTAATAGATAATTACTGTTTTATTTAATAAACCTAATTATTAGGGATAAATAAGACTATTATAATTTTTTATAAAATTATGATACAACTAATTTAAACTGATAGTCTATTCTTTAATAATTATTATTAATACATTATTATTTTTACTTAGTATTACATCATTAAAATACTTTTATGAAATATTAAGCTAACTAAATAATATACTTATTTCTTTTTCAATGTATATATTAGTATAATTTTCTAATTCCATTGTACATACTTTTTCATATTTAATAATTTATTTTTTGTGTAAATACATTAAATTATCAACTATTATCAATCTATTGCATAATATCTCTCTTAGTTCATTTCATATTTTCTGATCCCTACCTTCTCTTTTCTACATCACCCCTGCACACTCTTTTAGTTTAATTCCATCTATCCCCATATGTTGTCATCTTTCAGGACTTTTTACAACTTCTTTTAAAATCCACTAGTTTAAGATTTTAATTGTCTTCTATTAACATCTCTTCTACCAAATATGTCCAGCCCAACTTTACTTTAGTATTTTAATCTTCTCTAACCCATATATTGTGTTTGATCTTTTCTTGTTGTTCGCAACATACATCTCCCCATACTTCTTTGAGTGGTCTGAAGTCTCTGTATTGCTCTCTTTTATTAATTGTTCAAGTTTCAGATCAATAAGTAAGAACTGGTAAAACACATTTATTAAACTCTTCCTTTTCAAACACATAGGTATATTTCTTTTTAGTATCAAGTTATTTCTATAAAAAGTACTCCAGCCAAGTTTAATTCTTTGATTTATTTCATCCATTACATTTCCATCTGTATTAATAGTCTGATCAAAATATTTGAAGCTGTCAACTTCTTCTAACTCATCATAATCAATCTTTATTTTCATATTTTGAGAAAATCCATTAAACATTACTTTAGTCTTTTTAACTTATCTTTAGTCCTACTTTCCTACTTTCATGTGATAACTCCTACAACATTTTCTGCAGGTCTAAACAATTATTTGCAAAAACAACTATATCATCAGCAAAATTTAAATGACTTACAAAATCTCCATTTACTTTCACTCCTTTAGCTTCTCATTTTAATCCACAAAATACTTCTTGCAGCACTTCTATAAATGGTTTTGGAGATATGGAGTCACACTATCTTACACCCTTTTCCTTGTATCATTATGTACTGTAATTTTTGCTGTTGCATTTTTATAAATATTCTTTAAAATATGACAATATCCTTGTTCTATACCCTGATGATTCAATGCTTTAATCACTCAAGAAATATTTGTAGAATCAAATGCCCTTTCATAATCCACAAATCCAAAGCATAATGGTGATTCATATTCATTTGTTCTTTTTGTAACTTCTCTTGATACCTGGATATGATCTACTGTACTAAAATCACTATTAAATCCAGTTTGTTCTCTTGGTTGGTGAAAATCCAATGTTCCCTGTAGATGAGTTGTAATTATCTTGGTAAAAATTTTGTATAAAACTGATAACAGGATGATAGTTCTGTAATTTCTAATATCTTTTTAACACCTTTATTAAATATTAATGTTAATACTGAAGTGGTAAATCTGTAGTACATATTTAACTTCACTGCCTGATGACATTACATACCTTTAAAGTAGGGTGTGAACCAGTTTATATGTTTATTTGGTCATCCAGGAATGATAAGCACACACATATACACGTATCACTTCCACCCTGTTTATTCAAAATAGTTATGTGTAACCAGTTGAATTATTATTTTAGCTTAAGTATATTTTATTTCCAAGCTTGTAAATTCCCTTCACTTAGATAATTGTGTATGTGCATATATGCATTACAGATATAAAATAAATACAATTAATGTAGAGCTAAAGCAATGCCAGAAAATTCTAAAAAATATTATTACAATTTAAAAATGTCATTCTCATTTAACTATTTCAAGTCAAACCAAAAATCATATTCTTAAAGTTATTTGCAATTTTAAAAATATGTTTAAATAATGCTTTCTGGAATGTATTTGTTTACATCTTCCAATGTTGCCAAATTTCAAGTATAGGAGGAGCAGAAGTTTTAGGAACATGCAAAAGAAGTTCAAATCACTCTTCTTGTGTGTTCGTTTAGAGAATGGAAGCAAAAATGAAATGTGAGTAGAAGGAATTTGCTTTCCCTGATCTTAAATCGCCTTTGTCCTGCCTTCCTGCCATGCCATCGTTACTTGAGAACTGTTATGTTTAACTGTAAAAGAATATTGGAAGATGCCTACCATTATTTTATTAATATTGTGCCTTGCTAAACTTCGTATATGTTATTATAAGTGGCCAACAGAATGAACTCTTAATTCACTTCACTTCTTTCTTAAATCTTAATTGTAATCATAATGTAATTTTTATTTATTTGGTAACTGACTATAAACTTAATTATCATTAAATTTGTGATTTTCTCTCTTAAGTTTTAAAATATCGTTCTATCAAACGCTAGCACAGAATTGTGTACTTTAAATCTATCACTAGTTTTAAAGTTTCACACTTTGTTATCTTTCATGGGCAAAACATTTTAAACTATGTATTTTATTAAATTAGTTTTAGTATGCTAATGTTTCAATCTAGTGAACTTTTATTATTTCAACCATCATTCCGATATTTTTGGAATATTTATATAGTTAAACGTAAAATTTCTTATCGAACGCTGTTTGCTCAGTTAAATATTTTGAAATATATGCTTAATGGCAGATTGTTTAAAAATCATATTATGGGATAAGATAAACCTTTTGTTGTTGTCACTATCGATATTTAAATGCATTTTATGTTCTTTTAATAAATTTGATTATTAATATATTTTAATAACTATTTATTACTTATACGCCATTAACAGTTAAATTGATTATAATATATTGTCCTTTAAGAATACTTGGGCTTGTTAAATAGGAAAATAATATTTTTCCCTCTTCTATATTTGACATCCTAAATTTATTAAAGTTATACGTATGATGCTGAGTGGGTTATTATTTTATCATGGCGTTATGCATGATATTATTGCTTTATTTAAGCTTAGATTATTTCATTAGTCATTTAAGACTTAAACCATATTCGTGTTGCTTACTTATGATAGCATTTTAATATTTTGTTTTATCATATTTATTCATCCGAACTCCAGATTTTCTTCACATAACTCGTCTAAGAATGTGGTATGATATAACCAATCTCAGGACAAACGTTAGAGTATTAAAGCTCTGCATGTGAAACATCGGCAATCGTAACATGGAATCCTTACCACTCATATTTTCGAATACCGCCTTGTGATAAATACAAGTGGAATCATATATATGATAAAGCCTTTCAGTCCAAAGACAGACATCTTCTCCATTTTAAATGCTGTCATTATAGTTAGCACTGCAAGTTCTTTTATGTGTAGTTTTCATATTGTCTATAAGACATGGCATAGTGATATTTGTAAACCACTCATTTAATAATTAGTCAAATATTTTAGGATTGTCACAGTAAGGCTGTTAGGCTAATCCATTTTTCATTTGTACTGGCCCAGATATGCTTATGAACGATAAATTACTTATCTGTTATATCAAGAGTAAACCTCTCTTTGGAGATGAGTTTATAAACGTCCTTATCATTACGTAAAATAATGATCATAGCATTGATAACATTAATATATTATTGTTTATAGCTCATTAGCATACTAAATCAGTTTCCTATATGCAAAGTAATAACCACCTTAAATCTGTGCTATGCTTCTGATGTAATTTAAAATTGTTTATGTTCATTAAATTATTATGTTGATAATTACTTATGTGTTTGTGTCTTACTTAATCTCACTCATTGATTTCAATTTAATCTTTATAATAATGTTAGTAATATTTAGAAGTTATAACTGATTATTTTAAATGGACATTTATCTCTGGGTTGTTATGTCTTTGCTCATTCTGGATGGATACTATATAAATTTCATGTTTCTTTTGCAATGCTAGCTGTGTGCAATTCATTTAAATTTATAGATTGCCTTTTCACATAAGATATTTATTTGAGTCAAGATTTGATATTATTTATTTACATTATACCCTGTACATCTCATGTTTCTCTGTTGTGTCTCTGGGACCAGAATGAATAAAATTTCATCTGTTATCATCAAAAGTGTTGTTTATAATGTTATAGTTTTAGAGAAGAGCAAATAGGGCAGAAATCATGATTGCTCCTGACCTGTGTATCTCATGCATGAATGGATTTAGGGTACTTTTGCTTAGATTCTAAACCTTGTTAAATGAACATACAATTCTGACCGGTACAATACTGCATTCTTTTTATCATCTGGTACACCTTTATCATTTAAACATTTGGTATATAACTTTGCTAAAAAAAATTATATTTCTTTACCTGCTTCTTTTAATATATCAATTGGAATTCCATCATTACCTGGAGCCTTTTCTTTCTTCATAAATTTAATTGCATGTATCACTACTTCATTTAAAATTCTGGACAATTTAGAAGATATGATATATGAGATACTTGTTCTTTTTTACATCATAATTATTGATAGAAATTTTCTACAGATTCTTCTACCCATTACATGATACCATCTCTCTTTTTAGTAATAATTTCATCTTTTTGTCTTATGTCAGATATAAATTTCTTACCAATACCAAAATGTCATTTTACACTCTTGAGACTTTTATTTTATTCTACAGCTTTTCTTGCTAGTTCACAGTTATACTTTCTTATATCATTTTGAACTCTTTTCCACACCAATTTACAAAATTTGATATATTCAATTCTTTTTAGTGCATTTTTTTTGTATATCTTCATATTCCTTTTTTTCTTTATAAATTCTCTAGTCTCAGAAGAAATTTTACTGGAAAATTGCTGCTTTTTTCTACCAGCTATTTTTGTTGCAGTTTTTAAAATTCTATCAGTTATTTTCATATTAATTTCATTCAAATCTGAATCATGTTCAAAATCTACTAATACTTGAAATGGATTTCTAAGTTCCAATTTAAATTCATTGGAATGTTTCTGAAGATTAGGAATAACAACTGTAAATATTGTTTTTCTTAATAATTTTTGTTTTTCTAGTTTTGAATTAACATGCATCTTACATCTTACTAATTGATGATTACTTTCTGTGTTAAATTTATTAAGAACATTACAATCTTGAAATATGTATTTTCTATTAGTCAAAATATAATCAAAATCTACTGTACCTTCATTTGGATGCTTCCATGTCCATTTTATTTTACCATTTTTCTTAAGAAAAGAATTCATAATATAAAATTTTTCATTTTCTGCAAACTCCACAAGTTTATGTCCTCTCTCCTTTCTATTACCACAACCAAAATTACTTACAGTACTAACATCTTTTTGTTTGCCAATTCTAGCATTAATGTCTCCCATAACAATTTTACATTGTTGTTTACTCTGATTCAAAAGCCTTTTGTACATCCATATAACAATCTTCTACTACTTCATCACTATGAGAACTTGTTGGGGCATAAACCTGAAATATCTGCATTTGGTATCTGCTATTAAGTTCTATAACTAATCTTGCCACTCTGTCCAATACACCAGCAATCTCCACAATGTTGTTCTTCCACTTTTTATTTATAATGAATCCTACTCAACTTGTATTTCCAATATTTGTGCTTTTATAGTAGAGTACATATCCACTTTTTAAATCAATTGTCTCTTCATTTTTTCTTCTAACTTCACAAAGTCCAACAATGTCCCATTTAATATAAGATAGTTTTTCTTCTAATTCTTGCAAACTTCCTTTACTTGAAAATGATATACAGTTGTAAGTACCTAAATAAAAAAAATCATCATCAAATGGCAGCATGGTTCCACAATCAGGGAGTTCTTAGCACCCTCCACTTTCGGCCACCAACCACTGCCTTGGTTGATGACTTTAAAGCTTCCTGACTAATGCGAGTTGGTAATACATACTTAAGTATTTGTTTTTTTTATCATAGCAAGTTGTTTTAATATTTTCTGCTACTAACTAAATTAAATTTTATATATATGAATGTTTCCTTTAAATCTATATGCCTGTCTAATTTTGTCTAAATTTCTCTGGGAAAT
The DNA here is from genome assembly GCA_028023455.1 of Epiperipatus broadwayi. NCBI lineage: Eukaryota > Metazoa > Onychophora > Udeonychophora > Euonychophora > Peripatidae > Epiperipatus > Epiperipatus broadwayi. The sequence goes on from JAQFVV010013844.1 coordinate 6,947, forward strand.
TGAGTATATACAAAAAAGTTTTTCTAGATGATTACAATCAAGAACTATCAGATGAATACGAATTATCATTAAAAGAATATGCTGTGTGTGAACTTTTATTTATGCATGATATAAAAATATTGTTTACTTTTAATGTAGAATAAAATACACAATCAGTCAATCAAAGGATTAGACTAACAATTTGGAAGAGTAATGATTGGATATAGTTTTAGTTTGGAAAGGAACTATATTAGTTAATGTGAGCATGACAATTTGATAGATAATGTTGAAAATGGGTTTCATATACTTCTATGATGTAATTATAAAAGTATGATTTACAAATAATTTATATGTTGAATTTGATTCTGAAAGAATTTAACTGAAGTAGATTTTATTCCCTATTTTACAGATAATAAAATACAACAGAAATATTTGTTTATTTTTACAATGTAATGGATAAGTGACATCTTAAAATATATATATATATGTTTGTGCGTATATGTAAAAATAAAATAACCATTACACTTTCAGACTTGTCGCATTACAAATGATTTTTTTTTTTTTTGCAGTTTTCCATGTTTGCGTTACCTTTCAGCTAAAAATCTCTAGATATTAATTTGCTAATCAAAAATTAATCAGGTTCTAATTTTCTGCTTTTATCCACTTCTGATTTGAATCCCAGCCCATAAATATTGTTTGTGTGGTAATTTTTTATCTTTAATATTTTATTAGATTTTTCAAGAAATGTTCTGTTATATATATATATTGTAACAAAATAAATATGACGGTATGCTCTTTTTTTAACGCCCATAGATTTCGGAGCCATTTCTAACAGAATAAATAATAGTGGAAATGGGAAATAAAAACGTAAAAATAATCTGAATGAAACTATAGGCCAATCATTGGTCTCCGTTTGTAACTGTATACAAATATGAGGCATACTATATCCCTAGTCATAGACTAATTATTGATCACCATTTACAACAAAATAAAAAGTATGAACCAATGAATAACAGCTCCAATTTAATAATACCCGTAAATTATAATGTTATTTGTAACACAATGAAAGTAATAAACTTTAACAAAATTGAATATGAATTCGTGAATAAACTCATGAATTCAACAGCATTTAGAATGAATAGATAACAAGCAAAATCATTACTTTCAGCTACGCCAAAATATGAGCATTTTTTTTTTTTTGCAATAGATTAAAGATAAAACAATTAAACAAAATATTATTATGTTATAAATGATGATCTATGCCTATTAAATAATCCATTTATAATAAAATTAATGACGAAAATTCAATCAAATAAATCTTAATATTCGTTATGAATCAAAACACTGTTTATAAACTTATACCAAAAATCAACTGTTATTTATATTTAAATAAAATAATTCATGGAAAGGATGAAATAATAATTTTAATATGCCCTGCAAATCTAAAATATCAATGATATCTAAACAAATATATGACTCACTAATTGATTTTTAATTATAACTAAATAAAATAAAATAATGCTGACTCAGCCATAGTATTTTACTAATACCAATCAATATGCTCTTATTAATTAAATCAATTATAATAAACTAAATACTCAATAATAATACAAATCAATTAACTTAATATATCTGTCCAATTTCACCAACTATAAGATAAAATCATCTGATTAGATAACATTAGAAGATACAATACCCAATCACCTCAATATATAAAATAAATGACAGATTCTCACTTCATGCTAATTCCAACACAATTGACAAATCATATATAATTACTCATCAGTTTTAAAAAGCTAAGTTATTAAAGATTTAGATTATAACTATCCATGCATATGAAAGATTGTAGGTGTTTATTATAATTAAATATTAATATTAAAATTTATTATTTAAACTGAATTTATGATGTAAATCAATTGAAGTACGTCGTTGGATGCCTAAAGACTTCACACACTCTAAATCAAATTCTCCATGCACACACAAATTTTCAGAATTTTCATTTCTTTAGCATAATTATGACTTATGTAAATTTGAAACTTCTCACAAAACTGACCCTGAACAATATCTAAAAATCCTTATTAACATTGGATTTAAATACAGCCATCTTATAAGAAAGGTAAAACAATTTTACCAGAAGTTAAACTACAACTGTCTCCAAGTTGACAGACTATCACTTCTTCTATGTATCCATTTCCTTACTAAGAACTTTATTAACTGTTGTTTATTTCGAGCTAAGTTTTCATACCCCCCCCCCTCTTAAACTTAATACATTTAATTAATAATTTAAAAACCCAACTACCCTCTGAACAAATTTCTCACACAATGTACATGATCCCATGCCCTGAAACTGCGTGCAGTATTATCTACCACGGTAATTCTCATTCACCTCTCTCCACCCATGTTGTCTCAACCCTGCTATCTATATAAAGGAGCTCTTAATAAACCCAAATACAATTCCATCTGTTTAGAATGCCAATGTCTTCTGCTTCGATTACATATTGAATTCTATGATTCTAAATGTAATTAAAGAAGCATGGCTTATGGCTAACAACACCTCTGTTATAAACTGAAAGGAAGCATACTATTCTTCTCCAAAAATTAACTTTTTAATTCATTTTGTATATATTTAAATATTTATTGCATATTTTTATTTATTTAAATATTCATTGCATAAATATTCTACCTTGCTCCCACAACCCATTTGCTATGATTACAAAAAGATAAATTTTTTTGAAAGTACTCAGCCAATTTGTACTAAGCTTCACTATCATCTGTATTTTAGCCCATTTAGATATATTACTTGTTTAATTGGAAAGTTTGATTATCTTATCAGTAAAACTGAAATTAACAAAAAATATTTAAATAATGATAATTAATGTAACATGATTATTAATTAATACCAAAATATTACTCTTAATTAGTAATATCAAACAATAATGATAAAATATTATATTCACTTTTATTTAATTTTTGAAGCTGAGTGCAATACTAAACTTAAACAAATAATTTTAAGTCTATACTGTAGTGCCAACCAGTGTAAGACAGTGTAATCAATAAATGCAAGAAGGGTTGTGCATGATATCTCTATTTATTGCCTTCTCATCCAATATTTCCAACTAATTTCTAGATTGTGACTTTAATCAGTGAAGATACTTGTATCTGAGAGGACTGCACCTAGATCTCTAGGATCTAATACATCCCCCCAGCAACTACTTTTTATTTTTTAGTCAACTATAAAATTATGAGTTTAAAATGAAAACACAATAATATTTTGAAATTTAAACACATTTGCTTGTATAGTCATATATACAGATCTGAAACCATTTCAGAAATCTATATATTTTGGTGTGCTTGGTTTGTTAATGATCATTATCCTATAAACAGGATTAGTATTGAAACACTAAACACCACTAGATGATTATTTTTTTTTTGCTTACACAAGCTGCTACCCAATGCAAGCCAGCATAATTATTGGATCAAGAATGTTTGGTATAGTGCTTTTAGATCCAAAACCACTCATTGAAAACTACAAGCTGGAACTAGTCTGTGGTTATTAGATAAGTAGGCACTAGATAGGGATTTTATGCACAAAAAGATCTTGCACTAGTCAGCCTTATGGTATGGAGAGTTTTTCCTGTTTTAGCAGCTTGCCTAAACATAGAAAATAGTGATAATGTTATGTTTACTGGTGTATTTATTTTAATGTAAGTTTATATATGTTTAGTTGATTAAAATTCTTCCTAAAAAACATTTTAGGTTAGAAAAGAAGTAAAAATAAATAAATTTATGCATATTATATTTTATAAAAGAAAATATATTATTGCAGAATTTTTCTGATAAGTATTTGAAATGTAAACATTTGACAAATGAGATCACATTTATTTAAAATTAAAATTGCAGGGAGTGGGAAATGGCTCATTTAACAAAAATCAAATTATAAGCAGAATGTCAAATTATTAAAACTATTATCCAATTTTAAGGGTGTTATTAATTTAATTTTATTATTAGCTGATAATGTTGTTGCAGGAATAGTTTTTTCTCAGTGATGAAAGTTTATTCATAAAAAAAAACAGATACAAATACAGTTAGAAAAAGGTTTACAATGGAAAGATTATGTGATTAATTGAAATTTCAGAAGCAACATGGTAATAGAGAAAGAATACATGTGAAAAGAGAATGGGCAGTGGAATGGGGAAATGGTGTGTAGTTCAGGCCAGTCCAAGATGCATGTCTTCATTGAGCAAGCACCACATGGGTCACAACATTTGAATGATTGAGTACTATGACAGAGGCTGAAAGAATGGGCATTGGAGGATTTCCCAAGTTCCTGTGATGAGTGGTGGTGGGGCTAGTTTGGTATCTCTGGTTTTGATAGAGTGAATTAGGTTTAATAGCTTTTGTTTCACTGAGGTCAAAAATAATGGCACATCAAAGCAACAAGGGTGCATAGATGAAAAAAACTGATAATCTAATCGTTGCAAAAAACCCTGACTTCTATGGTTTCTTGGAGGTGAAGATGGAATTTCTGTGCAAGGAAAGGCAGGAGTTGATGACAATGTTTCACTCCAAGCAAAAAGGGACAATTAAATAGAAAGTTCTGGAGGGCTTCATTGTCAGCTTTACAGGGCTGGCATATGGGAGAGATCTTGGTGAAACTCTTATGGTTGACCAATAATTGATCTATGGAAAGAGAGTGAAGATTGATTTTGAGGAAGGAAACAAAAAAATTTGTCTCAAGGCACCATCTTTTGAATTTGCAGATTAATTGAGCATTGGTAAGTTTGAAAAATGTAGGGGGCACAATGGAGAAGTCTGCGGTCTGATTAAAAACCTCCCAATACTTTAGTTTACCACTGATGGATGGTATAACAAAACCAGCCATTTGAAGGATGTTGGCAATGAGTGAGTTCATGACCTGGGCCTGCCACTGGGAGGAGGAGTGTTGATGGGTGTGATAATGATTTACACAAGTTGGCAGGAAAGTGACTTAGGAGTGTGAGGAGAATGTTATGAGATCTCTGAATCAGAAGAGTGTTGATGGAGTACAGGCCCAATGCATTGATGTTTTTAGAAAAAACAAATTCTTTTTAGGCTGATGGCCACCATCTTTTTGCCCCAGAGAATACAGGTGGATTTTTGTTATAAAGAAATGTGTAGGCAGAACAATGGAGAGGTAATATGCTATTTTAGAAACACTAGAAGATTGAGGAGGGTGACTTTGCCATAAAGGTAGAGGTAGATTCCTGTGATAGTTCTGAGGGTGGATGATATGCTTTGATACAGTGTGGTTTGGACCCATACATTCATGTCTTTAGGAAACAGCATGAGGGGAAATTCAAGGAAGTAGTGTGGCTTGGCATTGAAGGTAAAAGGGATTTGTTTACCAGTTGATAGTTGCCAGACCACTGATTATCACTGCTAAATTCCAGCCTATGTACCAGGTGAGAAACTGTTGAAGCCTGCTGATGAGATCAACTGAGGAAAGGAAGACAACCACATCATCTACATAAGCAAGGCATTTGATGCTTTTGCCCAGTGCAGAAAATAAGATGACAGGGAGGTCATTTTCCAGCCTGAGCAAGAGGGGATTCAAAAATGTGGTGAACAATAAGGTGCAGCATTTAGAAAAGATTGAAGGAACATGAACTGTTATATAAGCGTGTAAAAAATAAAAATAATGGTGATTTAATATCTTCTTCAGTTTTCTTCGATCATGAAAAAACATGTAAATATAAATTTAAATTTAATTTTGAAAATGTAAAAACTCTTCACGAAGAGAGAAACCATAGTAAAAGAAAAATTAAAGAGGCAATTTTTATAAACAGGAATAAAATGCATTTAATAAATCGACAAACTTCTAACATTAAAATACGAGATTCGTGGAATTTGAATTGATGATGTTTGCTTCCACTTTTAGTTTTTGAATTTAATGGCAGTTGAGGCAGGTTAGAAAGTAACCGAAAGTACTTCTGCGGATTTAAAGATTGTTTATAATTATTTGTAAACCGTTAAAAATATTATTTCAATTATAATTATATATATATATATATAATTAAGTTCCAACCAATCACCACCTAAACATTCACAGTAAATATAGTAATCAATATTTGTCACTGCTGTCAAGGCAACCCTCTCACCTTATATATATATATATATATATATATATATATATATATATATATATATATATATACAATGAAGTTTAAATAAACCTTTTTAAACATGAAATAAAAATGTCACTGTAATACAGACTAATAAATATTCAATTATAACATTACAAACTGTAGTCAAGTTGCAATCTCTAAGTGTCCATGTATATTCAATGGACCATTGGTAAGAATGGATTTTCATTCCTGCTATTAAAAGGTGAGGCGGTTGCCTTGACAGTGAGAAATATTGATTATTATCTTTATTGTAAATGTTTATGTGATTACTAGTTGTATCTTATGGTTACTAATTATCCCATTTAGCTTTAAGCATTATTTCACTTATTATATATATATATATATATATATATATATATATATATATATATATATATATATATATATATATATATATATGTATATATATATATATATATATATATATATATATATATATATTGTAATGGGATATAACTATGTTACATTTAAATTTTTGGTATCAAATTTTTTTGTAGATATCTAATAATGAATTAAATGCACAAACATTCAAAATGCACAAATAAAAATTTAGTAATTTATTAATAAGTATCATTTAAATTCTGAAAATAAAATAAGCTTAAAGAATTTATAGAATTGAAGCAAAGATTCTAATTTTAAAACAAAACAATAATAAAAATCTTTTAATCTTAAAAATAACAAAGAATTTTTACCAAAAATAAAATTAGAAACAGGTCCTTAGGGCAAAATGTTCATTAAAAAGATTACTATGAAATACATAAGATTCAGTAGATAGAAACAAAAGACATGTTTTTCCCACCCAAGATATATACACAGACAACAGAGAGAAAAAATCCACTTAACCACAGAACCAATGAACTAATGAAATACATATATGAAATATGTCAGATAGATCTGAACATTTCTAGATAAGATGCTTCAGAACTATAAAAGTAATTAGAAGATTAGAATTTTTGAATTCATTTGTTGTCATTACAAAAGAAAAGAAACTTGAGTTATTGTTTCCGGTATCAAAATATAATCTGTTTAATTGCTTTTTCCTCATACTAGCTAGCTGAAGGCAGATTTCATCTCCTCATATTCCAAGATTGAACCACCAGAACCATCTTCATAAATTGTCATCAACTGCAAGAAATGAATCTTGTGCAAATTCAGATCTTCATCACAAAGAAACAAGCCCAGAGAAAGAAAGGAAAGTATACATTATTAATAAAAATGAACTATAAACTCTTTAATTTAAAATCTCTGAACTTTATTTGCCTTTAAAGATGAATTATAGATTTTCACTTTTGATCAAATCTGAACTTTATTTTTATAAACTATGAAATTTTAAAAGTTTTATCTAAAATTTAAACGTAATCTTTTTAAAATATGTATTATTTTTTTATATTTATGCTTAGTATAAGATCTGTTGCAATAGGGCAGGACTTTGTAATTACAAACATAAATTTAAAGATAAAATAAACCCATCATTATTTGTGCATTATTAAATTTTAAAAATAGGTCAAATATATTGTTTGATGTCAAAATAAGTTAAATACAATGTGTGATTTTAAAATAAGTTAAATACCTTAAACTAAATATTTTTTAAAAAATAAAATTAAATTATTAAATTGACTTAAATATAAGTTGGGGGCAGATGGCTATTTAGACTTGTTTAGTGTATATTATTTTAAGGGGGTTTTGATTATGAACTATTTGTTCATGGTTGTGTCGATGCTGGTGGAGGGATAAATAGATGTTTATATCAATGGAATGTAAAGCATGTTTACAACAATGTGCCTAACTAAATGCATTATCCAAAAGTGTAATCATTGCATTGCAATGTATGCAAACATATTTCCTGTGACATTGATGTCCTTTAGGACTATGGATAGGGAGGGTAAGTTGGCAAAAGTTCTGCTTTCCCTCCATATGTAATCCTTCTCTTTGAAATTATATATATGTGATTCCTTCACCAGACAGACACAGATTCCTGTGCTGGACAAGGTTCACATTCTTTAAATAACATCATGCTGCTCCTGTCAGCATAGTTTTATGCTAACATCTTCATATTGCATTGATTGCATCTATATATCATGAAGCTAGTGTTGTTTTGACTTTGAACATTTAACCTGGAAACAAAGGTTTTGAAAATCTTTTAAGTGCATAGTAGGTAGCCTATGTATGCTCAACATTCTAAAATTAAAAATTAAAGTTAAAAATAAAAAAATAAAACCTAAATCATTTTTTTAGTAATTTATTTTTCAAATTTATTGTTATATATACATAAATAAAATCTTTTGTGTTATTAATACTGGCAGTGATTTAGTTTATTTTTTTTTATCTTTATTAAAAATATATTTTAATAAATATATTTTAAAACTTTGTTACTCCTTGAGCTAGTGCCAAGGGCTAATGGTAAAAAAAATATATACAATTAAATCTTCAGATGTATCTACCTACTATATAAATTTTCCAGGTTCCAGTAGCCTGGTGGCACCCTGTATGGCAGATACAGTAAGACTCTGACTTTTCTTGATCATTATAATATATATATATATTTATATATATATATATATATATATATATATATATATTGTACCCTTACTTCTCGATGTATAATATTATTTGAAATACGACTAGCTCAATTAAATTATAATGCTTAATTAAAATTTGCATATCTATCTTTAATTTACTTTTATAATATCATATTCTAATTAAATTTATTATCAACTATCAAAATCAATAGAGTTCTATAATATGTACTAATTAAATAAGTATTTATCAAAATCATGAGACTGTGAAGTAAAGTTACAAAGCAATAAGTAGATTTACATTGAGTCAATATCTCCTTAGATATTGTCTCAATGGCATAAGAATACTATTACCTCCTTATTAACTTACTACTACATCTACAGCATTCTTATGGCTTTTAAATAAAATAAACTATCTTTAATAATAAAAATAAATCTCAACTTTTATTAAAATATAATTAAATAATCTCAGGTTCTTCTAATTATCTTAAAGTAATGATAACTCATGTAAATAAGTATGATATGGGATTTTATATCAAACCTAAATACACCTAACTTATTCTAATAATAATAATACTCACTACTAATCTTAGGGTATAACTTAATCCTATCTATTTCTGTTATATCATCAATCATTAAATAAATAATCATATGTATGTTTTTCTATTTTCATATAGCATCTTAATTTTAGAATAGATCAAAATCTTACAACTTAATAATCTGTGGCAATAAATAATATTGTACTCTTATATAATGTATTATAATTACTCTATGACCATTGTAATATGATATAATAATGTCAATCAATTCTCATAAAATGATAATCAGGAATATATTGTATTTATTTCTAAAATAATATTAATAAATTCACATTGTGCAAATATTATGTTTCTTCAAATTATCTGCTGTCAAATGCTGTGGTGTAAAATAATGAACTCGACACACTTTTAAAACAAATTAAACAAATTTATTTACATTAACTTCAACTAAGAATTTATTTACAATATTTATAGTTCAAAATTATGAAAACAAAGAAAATAAAAATAAGAAAATAATAATACAAGATGTTTACACTGTTATTAGCTCATACTCCCAATAAGTAATTATACATTCTTTAAAATGCTGAACTAATAACATTGAAGTATGTTTTCAAAACTTAGACTTTAAATACATATCAGTGAAGCTTCAATTATTACACAGATAAATTTATGTAAATAATGTTTATGTAGCATATGTAAACAATTAAACTTTACTAATTAAATTGCTACATCACTTAAGTATTAATGTTATTCATTCCATAATGTACTAGTATGTGTTCACTTTAATATTAGCACTACTCTAACAGTATAATATAGAAACTAATGTGTCTTTATAATGTAATAACAAATAATTGATTATAACTTTATATTTCACTTAATGCAATTCATGCTACATGTTTTATCAAATATGCATTACATATATGTACTGTTAAATAATAATATTAAAATAATTCATTAATTTCAAATTCATAAAATATTATATTAGATAAATTCTATGATTCTTTTCTATGTAAAATTATTACTTTACTTTATGTGTTATTCTACTCCTTTTTAATAAACTTTTATCTACAAAAACATCCTCTAAAACTTATTTAAAATTTCCGGAAAAACAACTTTCAACTTTAAATAAATACTAATTATCCAAACTATATATACTTCGTCATCTATTTTCGGTAAATCTTTAATCCAACATAAACTTCTACATAAAACTTAACTTAATTTATCCAATAAAAACAACAGTAAAATATAGACTTTTAAAATCTATTCCTAACTTGAAATAAAATAATTACTTGTATGAATAATAAATATAATTCTAATACTCCAACATAATAATAATAAAAATAAAAAATCAAAATTTATTTACGAAAGAATCATATAATTATTTCTAAGCTTCTTATGTAATGTTGTATCGTATTTATATCATAAATTCAAATTATGCATATTTAAATAAAACTGTTACTGCCAATATAATGTGTGTGTATTTTTAAAATATTTATACATTCATCCAACAATAACATCTCAGTTGGTTGATCTAAAGAAAAAAAAAAACATGTCAAATATATTAAAATTATTATAATTATACAATTTTTACCATAAATAAGATTTAATGTACAGTCCATCTTCCAATATTCTTCGGAATTACAGCTTCATAGAATAAATCACACTTACACTCACAATCATTCTTTAACATATTACGTTTTATATTAATTATAAGATAAACTTATGCAATTAATTATTATATTACTTTAGTTATTATTTTAAGAAATGTACCTATCTTATTTTTAATAGATTAATAATATTTAACTTTTATATTAGATAAATAAAACAAAATTCATATTACATAAATCCAGCGATGCTTCCTTTTCACCATAAAGTTTTTTAATCCTAGGCACATATTTACTGGCACACCATTTCCTGTTTCCGGTCCATCACGTGTTTTTTAAAAGTTTATGAAAAAAATGAAAACGTTCTTTTTTTAAAAATAAGTTCCCACAAGAAAATAAAATAAAATTAAAATAGTTTATAGGATCCTGGTTTAGTTCTTTTAAAAAATATTATTCAAAAGTTATTATTTTAATTTAGTCTATAGTTTATAAAAATTTATATTTAATTATTTTTAAATTAACTTGGACGTCCACATATTACTTGCACATTCCATAACCAAAATATCCAGGTAAGAATAAGCTTCTTTATCTATAAACAACCAGCGTTTAAATTATTTCAATATAATAATTTTATTATATTAAGACTTTTATCTAATTTATATTTTCAATTTATTTGCCTTTTAAAATTGTCAATATTCAGTCTTTTAAACATAAAGACTTAACAAGGCAAGTATTTATAAAACTACTTTCATTTTTAATATCTTTACTTAAGATATATTTTTAAATTTATAGCTTGCAAAAATACTTTCTTCATAAAGAAGTATTTTATTCTCTAAAATATCTATTTTCTAATAGTCACTAGTAATTAGCTTTTAAAATTATATACTGTCCAAAATATTACTTTTCTCCATCTCGTAATTTTCCGAACTAATCCAGCGTTTGTCATATCTCTAGTATAAAGTTTCCGATATATTTTCACTATATATGATGTTCCCATGACTATTTGCTTGTAAATTGAGCTTAATAGAGACGACCGATAGGGAAAAAAATTAAGTTAATACTGCATGTCTATCATTTAAAACTTTTATAAATTATTTATAATGACACTCTTGTAATTTTAAAATTGATTTTAAGAGCGTCTATCAAATTTACTTTGCTATTTTTTAATAACACAATTAACTTGAAAAATCAATCACAGAGTCCTCTCCTAACAATTGAATTGAGCTTTTATACCGGAAGAAACTTCCCATTTGATTGGTAGATTAAACAATCAACTTTGCTGGCTTATTTACATATTTACCAACAACACAAAATTAAAAATAAATAATGACTTATTTAATATTTAATATTTATTACACTATTAAATTTTAAAATAATCTTTATCATTTATTTAAATCTATTAAACACTTTTAAAATATACTCTTACTTGATTTTAATTTTAACTTTTATAAAATTATTTAAAATAAACTAAGTTTATTTTTTATACGTCATATTTTTAAAGCAACATTTTAAAATCATATTTAATATTCTACATTGATTTATCTTTATTTTATCTCGTGATAGCTCACGTATTATTTATAAATTTATAACATGATTTTTAAAATAGTTCTGCAACTTTACTAAACAACTTCCACGCATGTGTGTGTATATTTAACAAACATCTGTTCTTTACGATGACAAGAAACGCTTGTCATCGTCTAAAAATAAACTAACAATTGCATTTTTTAAAATAAATATTTTTTAAAAACAAATAAGATAACATAACAGATTTTAAATTAATAATTTGATATTATTGAAATCAAATATTAATCTTCTATTTAAGTATTACAATAATTAAAAATATTTATATTCTTTTATATCATTATTTTATCAACAATAAACATATGTATTTAATCTTACTTGTCTTTTAAACACTTTTAGCTTTAAATACCTATTTATTAAATATATTCATGCAGTATTAATTATGGCCATTTTTCTCCCAACCATATATTATAATCATCATCATTTAAAAAGTCTCTCTCAATATCAGCACAATTTTACATATCAAATACTCATAGATTGCTTTAATTAAAACTTTTGAAATAGTACCATAAGCAAAATTAACATCACATATTCAAATATATCTTAAATTCAAAATTTTTAATAGATTAGCACAAAATTAAATGGTGACCCATACAAAAGGGCACAATATATATATATATATATATATATATATATATATATATATATGTATATTTATATATATATATATATATATATATATATATATATATATATTGAAATGGCATTTATTTTACTGTTTGTTTTTTTTTATTATCCTAAAAAAAAACATTTTTTAACAGTTTTTAACTATCCTGAATACATTCTAAAAGGTATTTTGGATAGTGTTAATAATATATATAATTGTACTAACATAATAAGTTATTCCGTTTATATTATTAAAAGGAAAAAATTCAAATAATAAATTTTGAATTTTTTTATATATTTTATATATGTATGTTTAAAATGCCTTGTTTTTTTAGTTCAAAAAATCCAAGATGGCCTTTTCTGAAAGATTTGTACCTCAATAAGAAGTTTAAAATAAATGTTTAAATTGAAAACACTTAGAAATGACCAAAAATCCATTTACTTTGGAATTTCTATTCATTAATTAGTAGAGATCTTACATTGTTATCTTAAAAGTAAAAACGAACATAAAATTATATTGAAATGTATTGATCGTTATCGAGATACAAACTTTCTAAAATTAGAATAAAAGCTTAATTTCTATTGTTTCAAAAGGCAAATCACCTCAGGCAGCAGAGAAATCGAAAGGTATAAATAGTGGTCCTTTTTACTCAAAAGAGAGAAAAACAGAAAGAATGAAAGAGTTTTAGAAGTCTCCATGCCATGATGATTGAGTAGTAAAAAGGTAAGATCACTGCCCTTTTCTTCCTGAGACCTGAAACTTCCTAACATACTGCTGCTAGAACATGCCATCAAATGCCACAAGCCATCAACATTCACCTGCAGAACTCATCCCGGGGAGCACCAGAATAAAATGCCGAAGAGCATAAATATTTCATGTTAGAAACTATTATTTAAATAAAATGTCTTAAAGCTAAAAAGAAGAATGTTTAAAGTTATTGTTTATTGACACTCTGTTAACTGTCTCTTTAACCCTTTTCTTTTCAATTATAATGATTTCCATAACTCAAGCTCACCATAATTTTCAATTTTTAATATATTTAATTATTTAAATATGAATTTATTTATTTATTTGTTTTATAGTAATTTTAGCATGAGATTTCATGCATTGATTTTTTTTTTTCAATAAACTTCACTCATGGGGGGCTCAAAGAGAGTAATTTGTTTGCTAAGAGTGCAAATTATGTTTACTAGTGGACGGGCATGTTAATAAAGAATGATTTAATTTTGAATTAAAATAATTTTGATCTATTTTTATTTCGTAAGTGAAGTTATGTCGAATATATGTCAAAATAAACATACTATATTTCTTTAAACAGTTTTTATTATAGATTTCCCAGAATGGGATTCTATTATTTTATATTTCTGCAATTTAAAACAAAAGTAATATGCTATAGATTTTGACCTAGTAATAGTGCTGCTGGATAGAATCAGTTAATTATCATGCCTTTTTTTTAAGTTAGGGAAGTGGGAAGGGGGATTTATTTGAGAAATAAATTTCCTTATTTCTATATGTATGATTTTGTCAGTTAAATATTTACATAAAGTAGTTCTTTACACAGGTTAGTCTCTATACAGTATTAGATCATTTAAGGCTATTTAATTATAATTCGTTCATATTTAATGATTATAATATCTCGGGTTAATAAAGAATGCTTGGAGTATCATGGACAGACCTAAAATGGTCATTGATTTGGTGATTCGGAGTTAGCTTCTGGTTTCACATACATCTGTGAATCGGATAACATGTTTGAGGTAGAATTGGTTTGTCAGCAGAATTCATGTAGGTGGATATGAGGGCTCTCCATAAGACCTATCTCATCAGTATATGATCACGACAGATGGACATACTGATTTCCCTTCTTCGTTGGAATAGACATACATGTGTCGGTAATCTGGCACATATGTTCCTACCTATGTTTCTTCTCTCCTTTGCATTCATATATTTATTAACCCGACATTGATTTGTTTTTCTTTTGCCTATCTAATATGTAAGCCATAGGGAAATGATTCTACTTTATGATCTTCAACCTGAGTAATCAAATATTTTGTTTGTTTTTGTAATTAGTTAAAATCATTTGATTTTGGCTAATTCATGTTATAGTTCTTATAGGTTTGATTTTAGTTGTGAGTCTGACAACAGTGGCTTGTTTGCTTGATAATTAACTGATCTATTTTTTTTTGTTATAACTGCTCGCAGTTTTAATCACTGTAAAGTTGGTTATAAGCTATTCCAGCAAGGTCCACTAATGTCATAAAACATTAGTTATTTGAAATCTAAATTATTATTTATATAAAGAGAAAAAAAAATCAATTTTTTTTATATATGATAGTGGAGTAAGATGTCAAATTAGTCTTATTATAATCATTTATTTAATGTCCATTTCAATAAAAAATGTTTTGTTTAAATCTTGTGTAAAGTAGAAATAAAGTATTCATTCTTATATATGTTCGTTAGGCAGATGTTTAGACCTACAGTTATCTTATAAGCCTGTACTAAATGTGCACAGATAATTTTAAAATCTGTGATCATTTAATTTTTAAAATCTTTTTTGCAATAAATGAAGACAAAAGTAAAAGTATATAAACTAAACAAATGAAATGTTAACCGCTAATATAATGTTGTCATGAACTTGTGCAATTATAAAAGTTAATTTAAAAACTGTAATTTTGTTTTTTTAAGAGCTTGAGTTAAATATTAATGTAACATGCTTAATGATTTTATATATATATATATATAAAACAAAACTTCCAGTGTTCCTCGAATCAATTTTATTTACTTTTATTTTAAATTATTTTTTGATTTTAGATGTATCAATCAATCAATCACCCAAGTTCTCACTAAAATGTATAATTAAAAATGAATCTCATGCTTTAAGATTCAGCTGCCAGCACAGTGAAAGTAAAGGAATTTGATCGTATTGTCAAGAAAAGCTATTGATTAGATTTTTGACCTGGCGTTATATGTAAGTAGGGAAGAATCCATGATGTACCTGATATATATATCTTATACATGGTCAGACTCGAGGTACTTTACCTGTGTTCAGGGGTTTGTTGGATCGATATGCATTTTTGACTGGTACAATATATATATATATGCACACACATAACTATTTTGTTATGTGCCATATAAACCAACTGGTTGCAATATGTATATTTTTATGATATGCACACACATCATGTATTGACAGATTACTAAATCATAGCCAATATAAATTACCATTCTTTATTTACTATAATTTAAATGAATTTTTTTAACAATAAAAATATAGGTTTTGTTTTTATATTTTTTTATTTTAAGTACTTTCTAGCTTTTATATAAACCCTTATAGTTTCAATATATATATACTTTAATCTTTTGATAAAAAGTCTGTACTCAGAGTATGTTTTTGTAATTATAAAATATTTCTTCTTGTCCAAAAAATATCAGGATGGAAAGCATAGAGACTTTATAATAAAAAAGGGAGGGAATATATATATATATATATATATATATATATATATATATATATATATATATATATATATATATATATATATATATATATATATATATATATATATATATATATATTAATTCCAATATTTTGGATGTATAAATGATGAATTCATATTATTATTTCTGGGAAGGTCCATGTAATAAAAATATAATAACAAAATAACTAAAGTTTTAATATAATAACAAGTATTTTTTTCAGAGCTTCTTTCTTCTCAAATCATAAGAATATGTGTGGTGAGATTTAAAATTATCATTTTCTTTTGTTATTTTCACATTTTCCAATTCTATTGGTTGAGAAGTTTTAAAAAATATTTTGTCCTCCATAGCTTTTTCCAAATATTGATAATTTTTTTTAAATTCACACTTTTCATTTATGCTCTTGGGCTTTTTAAAGATCTCTATAGCTTCTCTTACCCATCTCTGGTCATATTGTTCAAATTTTGCCAGAATGTGTGTTTTATTAAAATTGATGTCATGGTTAATTAATTTAATGTATGAATAAATGGCTGATGAATTAGATTTTTTTCTCTAACTTCCAAAATCTCTTCTCCCTTTCTTAGGTTTATTTTATGATTGGTTTGTGAAAGTATGAACGTAAACAAATTCCACATGGAAATTTATACATACCATGAAACTCCAAAGGAATTTTCTTTTTAGTATATGAAAATATTTTGTTAATATTTTTAAATGTAGTGTAAATTGTTGTATATTATTTTTCTTTAAAACATTACTGATTTATGCAATTATTACCTTTGTATTTGAAAGAACAGTCTTAATTTTTGAAGTATCAAAATCCTTTATATATATATATATATATATATATATATATATATATATATATATATATATATATATATATATATATATATATATATATATATATATAAAGCCTTATTAATAATCTTGTGATCAAAACCATTAATTTTTTTGTAGCATAGATATTGTTGCAAAAATAGATGTCATCAGAGAGTTTCAGTTGCACCTAAAAATGTCTTTGCTACTGAAAAATAATATTATGTAATACATACATCAGCATTAATCTATTAAGTAAATAAAATATTCTCAATCCATAGAACAAGATAAAAAAATTTAAAAAAAGCTTGTCCTATTTTTTTTCTTTTTAACTCAATTTATATTTAAAGTCTAATCATAAGTATTTTGAAAACAAAGCATGTAAATTTTAAGTCAATCATTTTACTTTATTAAAGTTATATTTCAATTGTTTTATATTATTTTCATAGATAGTTGCAAAGTTTTTCAATTTACAGCTTTTCAATACCAAATTAAATAATAAAATATGTAAATATAAACTTTCCATCAGTTAATATTCTATAATACATCAGGTTTAATACTCTAAGACTGGTCTATAATATTCTCAATCCAAAGCAAAATATAATTTTTGTAAAAAAAAAAGATTGGTCCAGCTTTTTTTTTATCTCAATTTATACATAAGGACTTTGGAAAGAAAGTAAGACGATTTTAAGTCAATCATATTAATTTATTGAAAAAAAGGTAAATGTCACTTAACATAATATAAAGCAATTTGAAATATAGCATTATTAAACTAATATAATTGATTTAAAATCATTATACCTTCTCTCCAATGTACTTAAAATCAACTTCTATATATAAATTGATGCAAAGTGAAAAGATATATATATATATATATATATATATATATATATATATATATATATATATATATATATATATATAACATTCTTGCTATTAAAAGGTGTGAAGGTTGTCTTGACAGCAGTTAGAAATATTGGTTGCTATATTTACTATGAATGTTTAGGTCGTTACTGCTTGGAAACTAATTATATATATATATATATATATATATATATATATATATATATATATATATATATATATATATATATATATATATATATATATATATAAATGAAAACCGAAATGTGTAGTTATTCATTTAAATCAATGTAATTAAAAAGCACTTAACCTAAAACAACAATCCCAAATCAAAATTCAAAATAGACTGACAGACTGGTGCATCCAAAAGGACAATTCTTAGAAGAATTCCTCTTCTAAATGCCACTCTAGATCTAATATAGAGATCAAAGTACTGTCATTTACCTTTATAGATATAGAAAATCAAAGAACAATAAGCTTTTCAATTTTTTTTCTATATGATAAACCCTCCACTATTAGGTTATACATTGCAATAAAATATTTTTAATAATCAAAATTATCCAAAATCGGAACTCAAACAAACTAACTAAGTAAATAAACTCTAAAACACTACCACTAGTTTCACTTCCATAAGCAGACTTTTCAAGTGTAAATAACTACAAAATAACAACATATTTATACTAAACATTACCCACAGTTCCACTTAACTCCCATACACCCTTAATATTAAAAGAAGTTTTAAATAAGTTAATTGCTTAAGAATCATAAATTTTTAATAATAAAGATTTTTTAATTCTTTTTTTTATTTCATTTCTTTCAAAGAAGACAATCTTAGCTTCATCAAAATTAATAGTGTGGTCCAGTAAACGAACTTTTTATATCATTAAAATAAATAATTATGGAACTAAATATTGTAATTTTTAATTAAAAATATATATTTAACATTTTAATGATTCAAAATTGCTACTATTTATATTATAAAAATATTTTAAATACCACAAAATATCCAAAAACAAAAACTGAAAAATCATTGGGTTTTTTTAATAAACAAATCTTAAGTATTATTAAAAAAAAACTTTAAAAAAATATTTAATATTTTATTATTAATATTAAATTATAATTTTAAATTCTTACTTACTTTTTATTAAAACCAAATTATTGTTTAGATTTTTGTTAATCAGAAAAATATTAAATTTTGATAAGTATAATCCTAATCTTCTATTCTCAATGTCCCTTTTTAATTATGTTGTAAATTTTTCATTTAATATCAGTAATAAACGTAGATTTGAATATAAAATAAGAAATCGTTTTGATATCACAATATGTTTCTTCCAAGATATAAAGAATAAATAATACAAGTCATTAAATATTTTATTCTTTTATAGGTAAACGTATATCTTTTAGAATAAAGTATTTATTCATAAAGAAATGCACTCTTTTTTGTTTGCTTGTTTCAATTATTTCAAAATTGTGACTTTGGTTGTCTTTTTTTTTAGACAAACTTTTTTATATTTTTGAATAAAAACCGTATATTAATTATAAATAAATAATGTTAGTGTTGTATTTTGTCTATTTCAAAATTGCATTTTTGGAATATTTGATTTTATTTGTATTTTTTTAGTCTATCTATATATATATATATATATTGAAATAAAATAGGATTATCCTAAAACCAAAAATATTATTTAAAATTATTATTGAATGTGGAAATGTAATCGCATTATTTCAATTGAATGTCTACTGAAAATCTAAACAATAATGAGATTAAAAAGTTATCTCAAAATTCAATAAATTGTATGAAGATAAATGAATTCATAGATGGTTTTGTGAATTAATAAACTGAAATATGCAATTATAAAATAATTTATATATATTTTATTTAAATATAAAACACAGATTTATTATGTATTTTTATGATGAACCTATGATATCAACTGAGTTGTTTGTTTTTTTTTTTGTTTTTTTTTTTTGCAAGAATATATCAACTGAGTTTTAAATGATATAAAATGCTTAACTCAGTTTTCTTTTGTATGTGAGGAAATTATTCAGACCTCTTTGAGATAGTGTGCAAAACAATGTAATTTTATTATTTTTTATAAATTTTATAATAAAAGTATTTTTAGTTAAATTAGTTGCAAATTTTTCATTACCTAAGTATTTAAATAGATAAATATTGATATTATTAAAAAAAAAAAACTTATAAACTATTATTAATTTATTGGTAATTACATCAGAAACATACTTTACTCATATTTAATCATTCAAAATCATTTACCTTTAAAAGAATATGTAAATGATAAAATTTTAGTCTATTTTAAACTTTAGAGTAAAATGTTCAACAAAAGAATATTTATGTTATGATTTATTAGTCTTATGATCAGTTTCTCAAATGATCATACATCACATCATTACTCAAACATGGTTGAGGCTAATAGTGGGTTTTTTTCTGTTGCTCAAACAGATTTTATTTTATTTATCTCTTTGTTTTTATGCTCACATAATGCAGGCCTGAATTTTCAAATTATAAACATCCAGTGTCTGCTTAATATTAACACAAATCTATATAGTTTACACAGACACTTTTTACAAATTCGTTTTCATCTTTTTTTTTTAGTTTCAGTAAAGGTAAATTTTAGTTTTCTCAGATAAAAATTAAAAATTTTATAATAATTTTTGTGATCAAGTAAATATAATTTTTTTTGTCTTTAAGTTTTTTCATTGTTAACAGAACAATATTCAACCTAAAAATTACATCAGAAAAATACAAGCCTTTTCCGATGTACTTAGAAGAATAAACGTTATTGAGAGCCAATGGGAAGTACATATTTTTATATATTTTTTAATTGTTATTTAAAAATTTAGTTATTATTTGAATTTATATTTGATAAAAAATATATGAAAAAATTATTATTGAAACTAACATATATGCTGATCAAAAAAAAAACACAAAAAAACTTGTGATTGTGTAAATTTATATCATGAATTATCTGCATTTTTTGATATGATGTTGGCTTGGGTCCAGTACATGAATTAGGAGATATGAGACAAAGATAAACATAAAATGCAAAAAATATGACCTGATTTAGATTTTTCTATAATGTCTTGTCTGAATTTTAATAATTATAAAAAAAAAGATTTTGACAGTATATAGACCTAGAGCTGATTACACACTACTGTGATGTAAATTTCAAAGCTGCATATCAAATGCAAAGGGGGGTGGCAGATTATGAAGCTATTACTAAATTTATGGTCATAGTAGCATGAAACAATATGAGCCCTCAAAACCTATACAAATAGGATAAATAATATACATCATACTGACTCTAAACTACAAACTTATGTACCTCAAGCTTAACTTTATAATGAATTTAGTATTTCATTCACTTTTTATTTTATTTTATTATTTTATTTTGTATATAGTGCCAATTTAATAGTATTTTTTAATAAATTACAAACATTATTGAAGTTCATTGTTATAATATTCAAATTATACTAATTATTAATCAATATTAATTACTTGTTATAAGGGATATTATTAGGAATGACGTATTCATTTGCAAACATCTATATGGAAATACATTTTGATGGGCTACTAGGAAAAATGAAAGGTACTAATGCATTTATTCTATGAAGTTTTCAAGTGATGGATTACCCTAGGTAAGTATAATTATATACCATTTTTTTAGAAATTTTATGATGAATCTAATGACCCCCACTATTGAAATTGTACCTTCAGCATATATCCATGATAATTTTGAATTTATGCAATAATATAAAAATAGTTATTAGAAGTATTGACTTTCATTCTTTTTTTTATTACTTTGAGTATGAATGACTATATTTTTTTCAACTTAATTATATTCTTTGGTGTTTTATGTTTCAAAAAATATATATTATGTCATTTTTGAATAATACATACTTAAGTTATGATAAAATTTATGGTGGTTTAACATAATTTTTTAAATATTCAATATGGCTGCTTCACTAGTGAAAAGGATAACTTGGAAAAATTAAAAAATGATGAACTGATATATTAAGAGAAATATCAATATGGATGATTGTTTAAAATATTATTAATATTATAATGTAGAATTATTTTTATTAATCTGTTATCAAATTTAATATGCTTTTTTTATTATCTAGCATTTTATATTTTACTAATGAAAAAACCAAATATGCCTATATTAAAATAGAATAGAATTAAAGTTATAAGAATATGATAATTGGATATTTTAATATTTTTATAAAAATAATAGAATTTTAATTTTTAACTGTAATTACATAACTCTTATTAGAAATGTATATTTTAATCAAACATTGTGAAAATTACTTCATTCTAACACGAGATATCAAAATCAAAAATAAAGATCTTTTACAAATTAATTGTTCAGCATAAGAATGTTGTAATCCTATTTCAAGAGATTTATCATTCTTTTAATATTGCATATATCCTTAAAATTTGAAGTTTTACATTGTTCAATAATAAAATACAAAATCATGGTACTGATCCTCTTGATTCAAATTATCATGTAAAAGAAACAAATGATATTTCGATAACCACTTACATAAATATTTTTATGTACAAAACATTTACTAATACTCCAATATAAATTAGTTCTACACTTATTTCAAATCTTTCCATATTTTTTATGTTTATAGGAGATTTTAATTTTTATGTTTGTCTATGGGGTTATGTAAATGAGAATCAAGCAAGTTACCAATCTGTAGAATGGATGTAGTTAACAATATGTACTTACTTTTTGATGTTATGCAAAGAAGAGTGTTCCATTAAAGGCATATGATGAATACAAACAACTCACAATTTACATTTTATTTAATAAAAAATGGCACATCATTGCCTGCTGAATTACTGATATTAGATAATTTTTTTTCTATAGTCAACAATAACAAAGTCTGATTACTCTTAAAATCTGCATTCTTATAATTTACTCTGTTTTCAGATGGAATTTTAATAAAGCTAACTGGAGTTGAAATACTGGTTATTTTAAGCAAAATATTAATAGAATCTTTTCAATTCTTTTTTCTATGATAGGTTTAACAAACTCCTACTAACCGATGCCAGTGCATCTATCTCAAAAATCAATTTATTTTATGTTGGATTAACATAAGCAGTGCTTTTTTTATAGCCAATTTTTGGCTAAAAAATATAAAGAAATTGTTGTCAAACTTATAAAATTACTGAATAAATGCCTGATTCGTTTTTATAAGCTTGCTGGATTTAAATGTATGACCAAAAATGCTATTGCTATGACTGTTAATCAGATTTCTAAGATTATTGACCAGATTTCTAAGCCCAAGATTAATATAATGAGAAAAAAATATTCGCAAACAAGTCTCTTTTAATGCTCTTATAATATCAAAGTGATAAAACCTTTAGACGCTGATGATTTTAAATTTGTTCTGGCTTATTGTAAATCAGGAAAATCCCAGGAGTAAATAATATACTTTTAGAGTTCATGAAAAAGTTGGACCTAAAACTGAAGCATGGTTGGCAAAAATAATCATTAACACTATTCCCACAGAAAATGTACCTAAAATCTGGCATTCATACAAGCAAAATTATAGCAGTCTTAAAAACAAACATAGCAAGCAATAACCCAAATATTATAATCCAATATCATTATTATCTGTTTTCTACAAGCTTTTAAAAAGATCACATTAACAAGAATTCTACTAATAGTTGAGTGCCAACATTCTATATAGCAAGCTGGCTTTAGACTATATAGAATTGTTGTGAACATGTTTTACCTTTAACAACTCACATTAAAAAACACTTTTCAAAATAAATTAAAAAGCTATTGAACTATCCTGAGTTTATTAATATTTGAAAAAATAATCATTTTCTTCTAAAAGTTTTTAAATTCTTAAATGCAGAATTTACTTGACAAAATATTCTCCAATAAAAAAATTCAAATGGCATCAAATAAACATCATAGTTAATACAAAATTTAACAAAATACAGGAAGTTCATCAATGCTGATGATATTGTGTTCACTTTCCAAAAGATATATTTTCTTGCATTAGAAAATTCTTTCAATAAGCATTTGGAAAAATACGTTTTTTTTTTCTAAAAAAAACTGTGTCTTATTTCTAATCAAATAAAAACAGTATATTCATTTTTTTATTTAAACAATGTGGACTTATTTCACAATCTGATTTAATTATTTGTGATAGGAGTCTGAATTATGATCTTACTTTATACTATTTGGGAGTAATTTTCCATCATGAACTATTTTATTTTTCTCATATATCTAAAATTGTAATTAATTTCTAAAAATAACTTTTCTGAAAAGCTGTCTGGAAACTTGGAGTTGTGATGCAAATATTTTGTAGCAGTTTCCATAGCATTACCATATTTTGTTGGTGAATATCATTTCCCTGTTTGAAGAAAGAGATCACATCAATATTACCATACGAAATATTACTGATGGACTTGTCTATTCCTTTCCAGTAGCACTTTGAGTTTTTCACATATGTTTTCATCTTATATTAAAAGAAAATTCTCTCACAATAAATGTAAAAAAAATATTAATCAGGTCATAATTGCCAATAACTCAAGATATAATTTCACCATTTAAAATTTGATTTAAATCAAGATTTATTTTTTGAATGTTCACCCAAGAATTTACAAATGAATAATTATAGAGTAAACAATAAAATTGTTATAAGATCCCAATTTTTTTCTTATGATTGTAGTATGTCAACTGAATTTTATAATCTTAGATAAAACTTTAGTCTCATAAACGGATTTAGGAAAATCCATGAACAACTCATCTGCTTCACAAATGGTTATAAGTCACTGATCTTTATAAATTTTGAATAAACATATGGTATTCATCACATAGTTAATGATTAGAATTATGACCTCAATAATAGAATTAAAAATTTCATAAAGTCATTGGTGAATCTATCTTCTAGTTGGAATCACCACAGGTTTCTTTATATCTTGTTAATAGTTATGCTGTATAAATCCATACATTAAAACAAATAAACTGATAACTTTTTAGATTGTAAAAAAAAAAGTGAATGTATTTTTCTTGTAACAAAATTTATATTTTGATGAAAATTCATATTTATAAATATGTATATTCATTAAACTTTTGACAAAGTTTTACAATTTTCTTTTAATCTGAATCCATTACTCACTTCTGATGTTTGGTTTGAAACTGTCATAAACAAAATAACGATTATAGATGTTTTATTTTTAAAAATAACTACTGTTGTCTTGTAACACAAAAAAAATATGGAAACGTTTTTGTTTTTATAAATGATAATCTCCGTGAAGAGAAGAGATTTTGATATCTGCAGATCTAAAGGCAAAATAGGCTTTGTAATAGTTATTATTTTAAAAAATAAACTGTTGAGAGCATTGATTGGATCTATAAAAATAAATTAGAACATACAGTTTATATTGAATTAAAAACAAAAAGTTCAACGATTAGCCTAAAAGAAAGTAATTTCATTAATCATAATTTTGACTGAAAGATTTGTTAAAAAAAACGTTAGGAATGTTTGATAAGTTGCATTCAAAGGTTAAACTCAGAATTATATTAATATAAAAATATTTATTTTAAATAGTTTTTTCAATAAAAGATTCAGTTGCATATTTTTATATAAACACACACACACACATATATATAAAGTGCCTCTGTCATAATTATCAAATTCTTTGGCTATTTTCGTGATCTGAAATTTGAAACTGGATTGAACAACAAAAATATGTTAGATCATAAGCAGACATCGCATTTTTTCCTAGCATAAATGACAAATAGGGTCAGCATTAATAATAATAAATGGGCATCTATTTTTTATTATTCATAGGGTAATAATTAATCAAGATTAGCTATGTTAGTACCGATTACTACCATCAATAAAAAATACAAATATAATTCTAATGTGATTAGTTTTCAACACAGGTCAGAGAGTGTCATATTTTTCTATGCACAGGTCCGAATGGTTTTCTACTATCTTTTATATATTTATAATATTAGAATAAAGTGTAATTTAATATAATTAAAAATTAGATGTAATTATAGAGAATTTGAACACAGACTTTCGAGCACCTTTCAGCTAGCTATGGATTCTATCTCATTCAACGGATACGCAGACCGCGCACATGTAAAAAAGATAAATGATCTCCAATACATGTATTTCCTGCTGAACAAGCATTCAACTATTGGTCCAACGTTATTATGTCCCTCCCACACATATATATATATATAATCAGTGTTCGATTTATATTAAAATAAATATTTAAAGTACAATGGGCAGATCTCAATCTATTTCTCCCTCCAACTCTTCAGCCATCCATTACATCATCAGATTTTCAATGATGTGAATGGCTGAAAAGTTGGAGTGGATTGAAGCCTGTCTAATAAAGTTTGAAGATTTGTTATCTTAATATGAACTGAGTACTGATTACATATATATGTGTGGGAGATAATGATCTGATCCAATTGATGAGTGCTGGTTCAGCATAAAATATGTACATTGGAGATCATTTATCTCATTTACATTGTATGGTCATGTGTTTTGCTAATATGAGATAGCGTTGATAGCTGAAGGGTGTTTGAAACTCTGTTCAAATTGTCTACAATTACATCTAATGTCTAAGTATATTGAATTATGCTTGTATTCTAATATTAAAGATTCAGTTTGCATCCTACCCATCCCCCATCTGTGTGTTTAAATAGAGACAGTCCTATATTTTAGTGTTCAGTGTGAATTAAGATCAACATGGGCATCACAATAATATTGACATCAACAATAAAATTGTACATTCCATCATCAGATTTTCAATGGTATGGATGGCTGAATGGTTGGACAGTGGAGTAGACTGAAGCCTCTTCACTAAAGTTTGAAGATTTGTTATCTTAATATAAACCAAGCACTGATTATATATATATGGCAGATAAAGAAATAAATATATTGAAGACCAAGCACTGATTATATATATATGGCAGATAAAGAAATAAATATATTGAAGATCATTTATATTTTTTAGATGTGTGTGGTCATGTATATAGGTTGTATGGGATAGAGTCAATAACTTAAGGGTGATTGAAA
Organism: Epiperipatus broadwayi; assembly: GCA_028023455.1. Lineage (NCBI taxonomy): Eukaryota > Metazoa > Onychophora > Udeonychophora > Euonychophora > Peripatidae > Epiperipatus > Epiperipatus broadwayi. The sequence goes on from JAQFVV010013844.1 coordinate 34,178, forward strand.
GTTTGTATGTTCAAATCCTCTACAATTTATATAAAAGTGTGTTATCTTTTGTATTTAATGTATTTTGAACTATAACAGTTCTTAATATCATTTGCATGTCAATTATGTTTTTATATAGTAGATTCAATATTTGACAATGGAACATTGTAAACTTTAGAACATATAATATGCTATTTAATTATATATATAAAGTTTATTATTTCACAATGCAGCTTTGAGTATAAAAAAATTTTTAAGCTCTGAATAGTCAGTAAGATATGATACTAGAATAAATTGCATTAAGTTGTGATGAGCAGTAGTGATGTCAGTGATAAATGTTCTTCAGTCATCTTATTTCACAGACAGCTGAACTTTCATATCTTTCGAGAATTTATGTACACGTGATGCTAGGCCCATCATCTTCAAGTAATAAATGAGATTGCTTGACTTTAATGCCCTTTGAGTACCTTAATTTATATATAATATTTCACTTTAAATAGTACGAATACATTTTTTAAAATATTCAATACATAGCAATTTAACTTTTTATAATAATTGAAAAGATTTATCTTTTTTTTATTTTAAAGAAAATCAATAAAGTTTTATTGATGTTCATTGCCAATATAAATTATTCTACCTTTTAAGCGAAATAATTTATTATAAAAAAGAAGAAAAAAATGTGTTTAATCAATAGTTTTTTTTATGAATGTATAACTCTTGACATAATCACTGACATGTTGAAAGTATGGATTGAATATTTAAAGAAATATAAAAAATTGATATGTTTGACTTCATTTTTGTAATTTTGCTTTTTCATCAAGAAAGAAATTAAAATTTATTGTTCTAATAATTATATATACAGTATACATTTTATTCAAATTTATATGTTTTATATATGTTGACTTATGCATAAATATATTGAAATTTATATTAAAGCTAAAAAAATTAAATGTTTTAATAATAAGTACAGAAAAATTATTTGTATCAATATAATATATATATACAATTACTTCTCTACAAAGCTGCTTTAATATTTCAACCAGCAGACTGGTTTTCATCAGAAAGAACAGCAAAATGGCTATTTTTAGGATTTAAACATTAAAATATTACAAGAATTTACATATCACGTAACAAAATTAATTCCTATAGGCTAAAATTCTTTATACAATAATTCTTATCAATCAACCAACTAATAAATATCTCACACTTTTTTAATACAAACAAAAACAGTAATTACATTTTTTAAACAACTAAACATCACATGATCACCATTTCTTATGCTTACTTATAACTGTTATTAAAACAGGCAAAACTCTCCATACAGTAGTGTCACTAAGTACAAGCAAGGGTAATCAATGAATGTCAGAAGAATTGTGCATAAAATCCTTATCTAGTGCCTACTCATCCAATATCCCCAGACTAGTTTTTAGCTTATGGTTTTCATCAGTGTAGTGCTCTCAGATCCAAAGCTTCTCACTGATGAAAGCCACAAGTTAGAAACTAGTCTGGGTATATTGGATGAGTAGGTACTAGATAGGGATTTTATTCACAGTCCTTCTGTTATCCATTGATTACTCTGGCTTGCACTGACTGTATGGAGAGTTTTGCTTGTTTTAATTACTTTCTTATAAAATACTGATAAAACTTTACACAATCCTACAAACATAAAAATAAAAGACCTTTACAAACACAAATTAATTATTTTCATTATATATTATTAATATTCTACAATTTAATATATCTTAATATATATAAAATATCAATGAAAGTAACAACACCCTAGAATACTATGTATAAAGTGAAACAATATTTATATATGCTTTATGTATATAAGTTTAAAACGTCAAAGGAATTTTAAATTAAAAGTTTTTAACAATTTTAATAAGTGGAAATTATATATTTAAGTATGTGCACAGATAAATATATACAACGTTATTAATTTTAACTTTATTTAAAAAGTAATTTAAAACTAAATATTTTTTATTAACATGTTTAAAGGTATTTTATAATTTGGTAGGTGGAAATGACATTATTGTCTAAAATGTAATTAAATTCTTATAAACATCAACAAATTAAGGAGATAAGTATCTGTTGTAATTTTGTCAAAATGTCTGTCATTTTAGTAAACCTTTTCAAAGCTAAAATTGTATAAATGTTGTATTTGGGCAAATAAACTATGGAACATATAGAAGTTTAATATATATATATATAGTTTTTGTGCCCATTATACATATAGAAGTTTAATATATATATATATAGTTTTTGTGCCCATTATGCTTTGGTCTGTCTTTGATTGTGCTTTGATTGATTATATTATTATTGTGGTTTGTGTTTAAATATCATGGCAAAGTAGAGAAGCTGCCATATGCTCCATTCTTACCAAGTCTGTCAGAGGGCAAGACTAAAGTTCTTCATAAAGCCTGGAGAAGAACTAATTAAATACTGTATAACCACCTAATGGAGCATAATATTCCATTTATATGTGAGCATATTATTGCAAACTCTTGCCATTCTCTTAAAAGTTATTCCATATGCCAAAAACAGATTTAATAATAATCATTATTCTCACTACCTTAAATATAGAAATTATAAAAAAAAATATTAATTTAAACATTAATGTGAATAATACATATGAATAGTCCCTGGGTAGTATAAAACAGGCTGCATAGACCAATTGAATAAATTAAGTAACTTTGTCTGTTTATGTCATTTTAATATTTCTAAAAGTTTAGAGTTTTAAGCTAAATACCATCCAGGTATGAGAATAAGCAAGCATAGGAAAAGAAAATTAAATGTCTTAAAGTTACTTAAAATAATAATATACTTTTATTTTCAGCTCTTTTATCTATGTACAATGTTCATTTATATGTCTTTTCTGTATTCATGACTGAGGGTAATAAATTTGCATTGGCATGCATTAACTTACTTTGAGCAGTAGTTTATACAGTAGACAGACATTCCTACAGTATGTCAGCTGCTTTGCTTTTATAAATTTTCTTTGTATGATATCATTTGTGTCTGCCAATCACTCCATTTAGCATTTTTACTTTGAGCAGTAGTATATGGTAGATGCATATTCCTACTATATATCAGATGCTCTGCTTTATATATATATATATATATATATATATATATATATATATATATATATATATATATATATATATATATATATATATATATATAAAAAAAAATATATTTAGTTTATTAATGAGTGGAATGCAGATGTTATTTTCCTATCTCCTATCTTTACTTAGTTATTATTTAGTTATTTACCATGACTACAGCACAAAAGTATTTGTAATAGTCCAGTTCCTTTAATACTATGATTTATTGAACGATTTTAGCATATTGTCGAACTGTCATTTGAATAAGCCTTAAAATTGAGTTATGACTGATTGTATTAATAATAAATAGTGACTATTGGTCTGTGCAGTGAATTTATATCTGTCCAAAAACAATTAAAATTGTATTGTACCAGATATTATTTGTGCATGGTAATACTAATAAAACCAATAAATCTCTAATTGTATTCATGCCTATTCAAAATAAGTAAGAACAATTAAATAAAATAATATATTACTATTCTCAATTTTAATTCCAGATAAAAAGAACTAATAGACTAATGTTTCCTGTGGATTACTGTCAATTAGGTTATCGTTTGTGTTGTAATAATATATATATGTGTGTGTGTGTGTGTGTGTAAATAAATTATCTCATTATTTTTAGTGTATGTCATTAGTTGTAATCAATAAGTTTCAACAAACTATAATATAGTTCCTGTATCTAGATGGTTTAGTGGGCTATAAAAAGAAAAAGTTTTTGATCATGTGGCATTGGAACATGCCAATCCCAAATGAATATTCATATGTCAGTAAATGATAAAGAATAGAATGTATCAATGTGTGATTCTTATTTATATATAGCTGCTATAGATTATTACTTTCATTTAAATTTCATATATATATATGTGTGTGTGTGTGTGTGTGTAATAGTTCAATAAACAACTCTAATAAAGTCTCCTGCGTTTTTGCATGATATTATTCTTTTTCAGCAAAGATTTTCTTTTCAATAGTTATAAAAATTATATCTTTACATTTTTAAAATTTATTTCAGCTTTTTAAAAAAATATTTCACTTTCTTTTGTTACATAAACTGATATGTTTAGTCATCATGATTTCATCATGCTGTAAATCATCGATCTACTTTAAATGTGATAAGATTGTATGTTATTTAATCATATTTTCAGTAATTGATCACATTCACAACAAATTTCAATTTTGTTTTCTTTGTATGAAAGAATTCATGGGTGTACATGTATTTTGAGAATGAGGGGAAAAATTTAGCAGTCTGGCCATTCTTAATAAAAATATTTAAATATGACAGTTTACTTTTAAAAATAAGTTGGAATATTCTAAAAATGTAACATGAAAGAGCATGTTGGCTATATCCAGTGCATTTTTTATTTAAGAATAGAACCACAAATAATATCAGAAGTGATAATGGTGATATAACAGGGTAAACAATTCATTTTTATTAAATATTAGTACATAAAAAATGCACTTAATGTGGATTATTAAAAAAAATGTCTGTATAAAAATATATTTATTGAATGTACTTTGTTATAATTAATAATTATTATATTTCATCTTAGTTATTGATTTTTTTTTAATCTATTTTATTTTAAAAGTTGAAATAATAGAATTCTAAAAACAAATTGCATAATATGATTTGATAATATAATTTAAAAAAAAACAACAACCAAAGTTCTGATCTACCATATCATTAACATATTTTAAAACATTGCCAAGTATTCTTTGAAAACCTTCACATTTTCTTTATTATTAAAATTTATAAAAAGCAGTTTTAGTTTTGTAAAACTTCATATCTTTCAACTCCAAGTGCATAGATGAAATAGATATCTTATCAAAAGAAGTGACCTGATTTTTTTATTATTCAGAAAGATTAAATATTTTTTCCATGGATTAAAACTGTCATTATCTTATTAAAGGACATCTTTTTATTTAATAAAACTATAACTTATTTACATCTATATAACACATTAATTGAAAAAAAGTAAAAGAAGTTGATTATTTAATATTCGTAGATACTTTTCATTTTTAGTCCAACAATAATTTTTAAAGTTTTCAATTTTTTAATTGTACAACTTTTTTTAAATTCTATTTTGTTTGATATTCTGCACTCATTTAATTCTTTTTTCAAATATAAGGACTTTTTGATCAAGCAAAAAAAATAAAATAAAATAATATATACATTAAATAGTTAAATAAAAGAACAATTACTGAAATTAATTTTTTTTAGATATCACTGATGTAATAATGAATGAAGCGTTTTCCTGAAGAATAGCTACCTCTTGATGTTTGTATACATTTTCATAAATAATCAATAAAGATACCAATAGATTATATATATATACACTTAATGTAATAATGTGTTGTTTTTTTTCAAAAAATTTTAAATTAAAAAGCCTTTTCCTTCCTATTTTAATTAATGTAGTATTTATTTAGTTTATTTTGCACTCTGTTATAAATTAGTATTTTACTTATTACTGCTTTTTATTTAAATGTTACATTTTGTTTTAAACATTTGTTAATGTTAATATGGAATGAACATATTGTTTGCATCATTTGTTAAAATTTATTAGGCCATTTATTTAATGATTGTGTATTTTTTATAGTTTAGTCTTTATTTGAGACCTTCATGACATGATTTATGCAATCATTTTCCCTAATGTAACTGACAATTTACTTTAACTGTCTCTTTAATTATCATTTTTCACCATTATTGTCTGATTTCTTTAGTTTTAAACAGCTCACCAACTTTCAAATTAAAATCTTTCCATTCAATTTATTTTTATGTTTAATTTTATTTTATTTATTTATTTTCAACTTTATAATTTTCATTGATGTATTTTAATAAATTCTTATGATTAACAACTACATTTATATTTTATTGATGATTATTAAAATGTGCCTCTTTTTTTAGCTTTCTAATTATTTACTAGGCAGCCAATTTTTATTTTTAGCATTTTTATCTGTGCTTAACTACACATAATATGTTTATTAATTTACAGTCAGTTAATTATTTACTTATTCATGTATATTTATATCTACCCATTTTGAATAAAATTAGTATTCTTTTAAAAAAAGATTTTCTTTTGATTCCATTGTTTCAGTGACAAATAGATACTTTTTATTTATAAAAGATACCTTTAAACAAATAGTTATTTTAAAAAAAAATATTTTGTGAAACATATGTAAAAAATTGTTAATTCTTAAAAATGTTTAAATAAGTGAAAGCCCTTTACAACAATAGCATTTAAATAATTATGTTAAAATATAATGATTTTAGATTACATGTTTGTTTATTTGTTTTACTCTTGATAAGAAAAAATAAATAAAATTTGCTTATTTTTTGTAAACAATATCCAATTTTAAATTATCTGTAATTGTTATGTCTGACGGTTATAATACCTGCTGGTGAACAATCTATGCAGAGAAATAACCTTGCCCTGCCTATACAGGTATACAATAATTATAATCAATAAAGACTAACACCTGTAGAATTAGTACATGATAATTTAATTATAATACAAGTGTAGAAAGAAGTATTAGTTTACATTAAATATAATTACACAAATACATTAACATAATTATATGTTTACATCAATAAACCTAAAGGCATACAAAAACAGTAATAAAGATTGGCATAACCTACTTTAAGTCCCTATGCTGACACTTGGATGTTTGGAGGCCAGCAGTTTGATCTGATGATACTGTGCTAAATAAGTGACATTTAGCACCTTTAAAAGATCCATCTGCATCAGTAGAGTTTCCAGTTGTAAGTGTTCCAAATTCTTTACACTGTAGTCATATTACCTAGTCCTGATTTCCTGGATTTAATTAGTCACATCTTGTTCATCTTGGTCAGAGCAATCACTCCCAGTCTGTGTGCAGTAGAAGATTTAGACTTATGCCTTTGTTTGATTAATTATCTTCACAGCCCAATTATTTTTTAATTACACAACTTGTTTGTCTACAAAATTCCTACATCAACTAATCTTCTTATCTAAAGGGATTTGCTTTCTTGCTGTTTTAAAATAACACATCTATTAAAGTTTAATATTTAATTAATGAAATATTTTTTTTATCTTTCATGTATATATAACTTACATATGTATGTGTGATAAATTATACATGTACATACATTTAAATATTAAATCCACATTTACAACATTTATTATTATTATTACTTTACCTGTATGTATATTTTAATTATACACACACATAACAATGCTTCCCCCAAGTTTGAAGATTATTTATTATTCCTCGACTTAGAATATAATCATTTAAATATTTGGGGGTCTTTAATTTCCTTTTTAGTTGTTGCTGTGAATTATTGCACATTTGCAGTGGTGACTTCTCTGTAGACAAAGTATTTAATTGAAGATCACTTTCTTGGGTGGTGCAAATTTTCAGTTTGTTATCATTATTTAGCATCTCATCAGTTTCTGTTGTGCTTAGATTTGGAATCCAGTTGTCACTTTTGTTTCTCTGTAGATGATTCATATGTTTTTTTTATTATTATTTTTCCATCATCTGTGAAAATTATCACAACTTGTTTTGATAGATGGTGAATAACTTCTTCTAGTATCCATCAATTTCTTAGTATGTCCTTTATCCACACTCTCTCTTTCGGTTGAAATTTGTATGAACAACTCTGTTGTTTGTCACATTGTTTTGTTGGCACTATTTTTGCAAGATTCATTCACAGTTTTCTACCTAAATATATTTCTGCTGGTGATTTTCCTGATTTGGTCATAAAGGCTGGTGGAGAAGAGCAGTCAACATAGCATCATGAATTTTTATTTCCCCCCTTTTTTATATCTGACTTAAGGCTTTCCACTGCTCTCTCGGCCAGTCCATTTGATTGGGAGTGAGATGGGGGGTTTAATACATATTTTATTTCTTATTTTTGCATTGCCTCTGTGAACTTTTCCAATGTAAAACCTGTTCCATTATCCATGACTAAAGTTTCTGGGAACGTGTGATGAGCAAAAATCTCATACAGAGTGCCAACTGATACCTCTGTGCTGGTAGTTTTCATTATTTTAGACCACGTTGAATAAGAGTCAACTACAACTACAAATAAATGGTCAGCGAATGGACTATAGTGGTCTATATGGATTTGTTGCCATAGGTTGTCTGCTTTTGGCCATGTTTCAAAAGTCAACAGGGGTGCCTTAGTGAACTTCTGGCATTTCCCACATTTCTTTATCTATCTTTATATATTACCATTATTGTTTGGCCACCATATGAGACTATGGGCTAGGGCTTTTGCTCTCACAATGCCTGAATGTCATCCATGCAGCAAGTTTAGTATTTGTTGTCTACCCCCCACAGGTATCAGCATTTAGTCACCTCTCAGAAGGCATCCTTTACATACTGATAGCTGTTTGTGGGCATTCCATAATTGTCTGTGGAGAAAACATGGACATTTGTTTGGCCATCCTCCTCTAATCTTATTTATTATCCTCTGGTAGCTGTCATCTTTTTCTGTTCATCGAGTTACAATTTTGCTATTTAAGTTTTGCTTCTTAAGTACATCTATATAATTTATTTCTCTTTCTAATATTGGTACTACACAAAAATAGGGCATTCATGATAATGTATCTGTATGTCCACTTTGTTTTCTCTTTTTGTATTCCAGATTGTAATCATAGCCCAAAAGAATGTTAAGACAATGCATCACTCATTGGCTTAAGTTATCAGATGCATGCTTATTGCAGAATTTTCCCAGAGGGGTTTGTTGTTGGTTATAATTAATTTCTTCACATACAGATATTGGTGGAGTTTTTTCATTCCAAACAAAATTGCAAGTGCTTCCTTGTCCATATGGCTATAGTTTTTTCTGTCTTGGACAATGTGCATGAAGCATATGCTATGGGTCACTCTTCTGACTGGGATGGATGACTTATTACTGCTCTGATCCCAAATTTAAATGCATCGGTGATCAAAATGTCAAAATCACTGTTATAATGTACCAATAATTTTTCTGAAGTCAACAGTACTTTAATGTGAATAAATTCTGTTTCTTCATGCTTTTCCTGGTTTTTCCTCATAAAATTGTATAAAGGAGTGGCCACATGGGGTTTTTCTTTTAAAAAGGTTTCAAAAAAATTTCATCAAGCCCAGGAAAATTCATAATTGCTTCACATTTGTGAGTCTTGGTACTTTTGCTACTGATTTAGCCTCTTCTGGGGAAGGGTTGTGCTGCTTTTCAATATAATGTGGCCCAGGAATTTAATTTCCCTAGTTTTCCAAATGCAATTTTGAGTATTCTGCTTTGCACTAAATTCATTTAGCCATTCACATATCTTACTATTCAGCTTCTAAGTTTTTTGTCTGTGATCACTGTTATGAGGATGTCATCATAATATGGTATGATGCCACCCAATCTGTTGAGGAGAGTTTTGATTTTTGACTGAAATATGCTAGGGACCAACATTATCTTATATGGTAATTTTTATATTTGTATAGCCCAAAAAGTGTAGTAATTGTGAGTTCCTAGATGCTTCCACTGTAACTGGTATTTAATGGAATGCAGTGTTAAGGTCTAACTTCAAAAAGAAATTAGATTTTTGCAATAAAGGGATCACTTCTCTAGCATTTGGTACAGGATATGCACTCTTGTTTAATGTTTTATTTACCATAACCCTGTAATCTCCACACAAGCATTTCTGACCATTAGGTTTAGTTATGATGACTACTGGGATGGCCCAATCTAACTTTTCAGTAGATTACAACACCCCTCTTTTGATGAGGTTGTTGATTTCTTTTTCTACTTTTACCTTCTGGGCAAATGGTACCTTCTTATGTTTGAAAATTATGGGTAGCACTGATGTGTTCATTTGTAATGATACCATTACAATTTTAATAATTCCCAGCTCCCAATTAAATAAATTTGAAAATTTATTTTCCATTTCTTTTTCCAACTTGACATTTTGTATAAATGTCAATCTAATCCCTAATCTGTTAAACCACTCATGGCTGATTAATGGGTTTTTGGGGCATGTATTATGTATAGAAGTAAATTGACAATTTTACACTTGACTCTGTTTACTGGAGCTTTAACCACATCTTTTATTTTAATAGTGTCAACATTTATGTCTAACACATTTATTTTACTATTGCCGGTGTTTGCTTACAATTTGCTCTAATGGTCTGTCAATTGTGTAGTGAAATCAGGGTTATACTGCTTCCACTGTCCAATTCCATGCCTATAGTAAAGTGGTCATATCTAGGTTCGATTTGAGCTTCATGAGATTCCATCTTTAACCTAGTTCAAACTCTGTCACTAAAAGTGAATATTTCTGAATCCATTGAGACTTTATACTATCTTCAATATACATTAACTTTAATTAAAACTGAGGTTATTATTTAAGTATTTATTAAGGCTAATTATCTTATGTTTAAATTTGTTAATGTTATTAATTACTTCATGATAAAATATTCATGAAAAAAAATTATATTTTAATTATGTGAATTGTATGTAAATATTTGTAGATAGTTAATTATATATATTCGTTATAAAGTTTTATTACATTGGAATGTTTTATTTCATATTTTACCATTTTGTTCAAATTTATATGATTAAAAGTTACATTATTTCGATAAGCTTTCAGATTGTTCTTTCCCAAAAACAATAGGAAATCTTTTATTAATTAGTTAAAATGATAAATTAAAACTTTAAGGATGGTGCTAAATTAAAATCGTTTGTTTAGATTTTACAAATTCATTTTCTAAATAGAAAATGAATTCAAAGTTAATGGATTTGAAAGTCTTATCAGAGGAATGGATTGGTGATTAAATAGCGAAAATTTTGTTTTGTAATAAATATAAAAGCTTTAGCTTTAAGGCATCAAAATCAGAATGGGTGGGAAACCATAGGAAAGAGTATTAATACCCTGAAAAGGTTTCTATAAGGAGCCATTACTATTAAATTAAGAGGAGTTTCCACCAGAAACTATCCATTTTAATTTTAGTATTTTCAGCATGGTACACAGCTAACTTTGGGGATCTGATTTCTGGACCCCAAAGTTCTCCATAAAAATCTTCAAAATGTTGCTGCTGAACATAATTTTTCAATACCAATCATAAGCTGTCGAAATATGAAAGGAAACTAATTCATAAATAAAATTCACATGAATGAAGTGTGCACCTATGTTGTCTCTTAAACCTAACTGGACTCTGTCATTATGAATTAATGAGCGAGCCATGGAAGGATTGGTAACCTTTTTTTTTACTTTATAAGCTGCAACCTTCTGGTATATTCATGCACACTATCTCAAATTATAATTTAAGTAAACTACTGTCTAAAATTGCCTATTCATTTTGCAGTGCATTAAATTTTGTTATAGTAATTCTCTATTCTATTATATCTAGTTTTAAATTTAATATCTTGTTAATTTTCTTTCTCTTATTATGGCAGATCATTTTAACTAATTTTAATTTTATTTATTTGAATGATTATTAGTATCACTTATTTGTGATAATATGCCAATAATACTTTCAACTCGATAATAATCTCTTTTGTTTAAACTCACCCTAAGAAACTAGTATTTCATTAAATTTTATAGCTTAATTATTGCCCATTAGAACTAAATTAATATGGTTTTATTAATTATCGAGTTGAAGAATTTATTCAATGTTTGATATGATTTTACCAACAGCTGAGAAGAATTTTTAGCTCAGTTTATATCCCATCCTCCTGGCTATTTTAATTAAGCTATACCAAAATTATCTATTCATATTGATCACATTTATTAATGTTTTACAAAAAGTTAATAAGGAAAATAAAATAAATATATTGTAATTTAAATCTCATATTTTATATCTGTATTCTGGAAGGGCATGATGTAAAAAGTAATTATTACTATAATTATAAAATTGCATTTAAACGCTTTTGCTCTGAGTAATTTTGATTTTAATCTAATATGATGAGGTCATTGCATTAAGCATCTATTATATAATTTGGGCTTTATTAATCAAATATGATGATCATTATATCATAACCATTCAGAATGTTACTAAAACAAGCCACCCTTTTGCTTCTTGGGTTTGTCATTTTGATATTGATATTTTAAATATATAGGAAGAAATCACTTCCTCCCTTGCTTGTTGCTGTATTGGAACACCAAAGGTTCATGGCTATGTCTGACCTGACTTCCCCCATATTCCATGGATCATCTGTAGGGCATAAAAGTCTTGTTGAATACAAGCAGCCCTCTTAGTTCTTGAATCACCGACAAACCATTTTACTTCATATTCATTTTATTGCTCATAATGTGTTAATACTGTTTATTTCCTAGTTCAAATAAAGGCTTTCTCTTTGCTTTATAAATCATAATGAAGTGATTTCATTAAAATCAAACAATTTTATATTTATCATTAAGTTAAATAATTTTCTCTGTTGAGTATTGAAGTTATACCCTACATATTTATCATGATGTTCATGAATTTATTTATGAATGTGTGGAAAATAACTTTCACCTCTTTCTTACATAAAATTAGAATCATATTTTCTTTTCCAAATAAAATACCAAATATGAGTAATGTATATAATTCATTTGCCAAAAATGCCATAGGTATCATTACTTACACTTGTCTACTTTATTGAGACATAGATAACTGTATTTCTTAAATACTTATGTATTAATTATTTGCATATGAGTACAACTGTCATTATTTATTGTACATTGTAATTCACACTCCAAAGACTAAAGATAATTTATAATACTCATCATAAATATTTGAATAAATATTTGCTTATTATTAAATATTTTATATACATACTTGGTTTGATTGTTTATTATTTATTAATTAGTTTTAAATATTTATTCTCACTGTTTGTATTCGCAACCCAAATATACATATGGGAATTTATTCAGAAATATCCATAGTCATTTTATCATACATTAGTTAGAGTCAGATAAGTTGTCTCAGTAATCATAATATACGTTGAGCTAGTTCACGGCACATAGTCTCATGTGCCATCAATATGTATTATCCATTAGGATTGATCTGAGCTCATGAATTGGGTTCAAATTCAGTTTGGTCTTGGATATAATTATTTGGTTAGACTGGGTTTGAAGTCTGGTTTCATGGGTTTAGATCATGTTAGGTGAAGAATATCTTATGATCGGTGAAATAGGGCAATCATATATTTTAACTTTTATAATTATTTTAGCATTATGATTGGTCATTGTATTATTCTTTATTGTAAAATGTTTTTCCTGCCATTTACAGTTAGGACTGTTTCTTATGTGAAGGGTTTCATTTTTTTCCAATGCACATTTTGTTTATGCCATTAAATAATTTACATTGATCACATTTAAAATAGAAATTAGTGGCTTTATATTCTTTTTTTCCACAACAAAAACAGATAACGTGGTATTACTATTATTATTGCTATCTTTTTTGTTATTGCCATTACTTTCATTATTTTCTATGGATTTTTGTTCCACTGTTTTGAAAGTTTTGTAAACTCCAGTCTGCTTATTTCTCCCATTATTGAATCTCCATATTTTGGAAAGGTCCAAGATGAGCTTGTGTGCTTTGATACATTTGATTGCCTCCATATAATCAAGATTCATTACTGACAGTAACTGCTGTTGTAAGATGTTGATGTTTATGCCTGTCAGGAACTGTTTAAAAAGAGCCTCATCTAGGTAAGAATCATACATGCATTTTTATCTAACACTTGCAGTGCACAGTGAAAATTCTTGATTGTTTCATTTGTAGCTTGTAGACGGGTAGTCTAGCAACATAATGTGAAGGAGTGGGGTTAAAATAATTACCCATTTGCTATTTGAAGTCATTGTATGAGCACTGCTCAGAGATTAAAGACACTACTAACCAATTTTCTATTTCTATAACAGCTTTAACCGCAATACATAATACGGTGGCTATTTTGTACTTATCGTCTTTAATTCTATTAATGAAAAGATATTTTTCTATATGTTCAATATACAATGACTGGCTGCTCATCTTATTTACATTGAACTCACCAATGGCCATATTCAATTTATCCATTATATCCAGACTACTGTACTTAATAAATTTCTGCTTTGAGTAAATGGCGAATAACAGCAATTTTAATGCATGCCACTCTAGCTTTACTAAGTTCATACTCTTGACTGTGCCAAATGTTATGTTATCCAGTTATAATCTAATATCTGCCAGTGAACAATCTATGCAATGAGCTATACTTGCCCTGCCTATATAGGTATACAATAATTATAATCAATTAAAGACTAACACTGGTGGAATTAGTAAGTGCAAATTTAATTATAATACATGTGGGGAAAGAAGTATTAGTTATACATTAAATATAATTACACAAATACATTAACATAATTATATGTTTACATCAATAAACTCAAAGGCTTACAAAAACAATAATAAAGATTGGTATGACTCACTTTATGGCCTCTATGCTGATGCTCTGATGTTCAGAGGCCAAAAGTTGCTCTGAAGATACTGTGATAAATAAGTGATGGTCAGTGCCTTTCAAAAGTCCATCTGCATCAGTAGAGCTTCCAATTGCAAGGGTCCCAAATTTTTTACACTGTACTAATTTTTTATAGTCCTGATTCCCTGGATTTGATTGGTCACATCTTGTTCATCCTGGTCAGATCAATCACTCCCAGTTCGCATGTAGTAGAACTTAAGTCTTAGTTTGATTAATTATCTTTGCAGCCTGATTACTTTTTAATTAGACACCTTGTTTATTTGCAAAGTTCCTTTGTCAACTAAACCTCATTTAAAGGGATTTGCTTTCTTGCTGTTTTAAAATAAAACAACTATGAAAGTTTAATTAATAAATTATTTTTATCCTTCACACACACCCATATATATATATATATATATCTGTGATAAATTATACATGTACTACATTTAAATATTAAATCCACATTTACAACATTTATTATTATTATTACTTTGCGTGTATGTGTATTTAATTATACACACACATAACAGTAATCCACACATTTCTCCCACTTGTCATTTAATAGTGATAGTTTGTAATGATTTATTTAATATTACCCTGATGCTTTTCATTTCTTTTAAAGTAGTTGATTAAGTTTTGTTGTCTACTTTTTACTGAAATTACAGATTACGATCAGATTAGGACCAGTTTTGGTTCATCGTGCATTATTCACTAAATTAAACTCATCTAAAAAATAAATTTAGTTAATGGGTAGTTGAACATGTATTATCATTTAAATAGTAAACACCACCCCCCACATATATATATATAGATGCACTATCAATGTTTATTTTATCAAATGCAATATTAAGAAGAAAAAATGTCTCAATAAATTAAATTCCCTTAGCTGAAAAAAAGATAAAAATCTTAAATCAAGAGATTAGTCACACATATATTTACACAAACAATAAACTAAATGTCAATATCTTACATCATTAGACAAGACTTAGACTTGGTAGATATCATAATGACCTTATATCAAGCCAGTCACTAGGTAACCAGATATGGAAAGTGGAAACAGAATTATATTATGTAATCATATTTTACTTTCCATCAACATAACATGCTTAACAGTAAGCACATATATATTGATGAAAGTGGGAATGAAATGCAAGATCATTAAACAATGAGAATTGAGAGCAGTATAAAAGCAAACTCATTTTATTTCTGTCATCTTTTTTACTTTGTTCAAAAGGACACAAGAGCTGTACAATATCAAAATCAGAAAATAGAATATTTGATTATCAGAGAATATGGATGACTTATTTATACAGTCCAAATTATTAATCTCATCTTTGTAATGGAAATATTCAAAATTATAGCCAATAATTAAACAAACAAAAAATAGTTGTAATAGATTTGTGCAATTGAATAAAATTACTTGAGCTGATTTAAACATATATTTGAAATAAAAGGACTATGCGATTATTCAAATGTGAATAAAAACAAAGAAATAAATTATCAGCATATATATTTATATATACAGAATGAAATAATTCTTTGTTTCTCATATAACTTATTAAATGCCAAACCATGAATCAAAAAAAAGTTAAATATTTTATGAATTAAAAAATGATGTACTCTGGCTAATTTTATATTGTCATGGGACTGAAGTGTCATTAGCCCTGACCATCGGAGGTATGATGATTTAACATTCATCTATATATATAATCTGGCTTAAACATCAAATACTTGTCTCAAATCTCATAATGGATATAGACTGAAATAATAACATGAAGATGAACATAATGTCAATACAAGCAAGCCACCAAGGATTTTTCAGGAGCAATGCATTACTTGCCAAGAAAGGATGATTGGAACAGCAATTAAGTGCACCTATGAGGGACAGTACCTGACAAATCCTTGAACTCTATTCTGAATAATTAGAGGAAAGTTTTAAATTTCTATGTATTATTTTTTTATACATTTGTAGAGTTTTGTTTTCATTTTACTTCCACATCTGGAAACTGAAATACCTATCACTTGGACAGTCCATTCTAACTAAAATCAAGAAAGCGTAGAAGGGGGGAAGTTGTTGAGTTAAATTTTTTTATTGAATAAAATTTAGGTAGTTCCTCTGCACAGTGACCTGGAATTTGGGATTGTCCTGACACTGGGATTGTCATCTTTAAGGCAATATGGAATGATGTAAGATTTTATTTGATATTGTTCCATATTAATACTATACACTTCTAAAGGACAAAGTTTGTTTATTTTTGTGTGAACAACAATGTTTATGTTTATTTTTTCAGTATAAAAGACCAATCTTCCTGCATGAATGTTCTCTTTTATATATTATAGAAAACATGTACATAGTTAGAAGGGCCCCACAAAATAAATGGAATCTCTACCATTGGAAATGAACTATGGAGCTATTACACACATCTGTAAATAATATTGTAAATAGTCAGTTAGTTTCACATTAATTATAATGATGAACTAATAATTTTTCTCTTGTTATATCTTTTCTACTTTGTAAATATCTTTAGTGTTTCAGCATGTATATCTATCATGGAAAGGGTTTGGTTAATTATGTTTATTTGTCAATATGATAAATATACATATTTTTCACACACACATATATATATATATATTATTTTCTTTTATTCATAATATTAAAAGACTGGTATTTTCATTTTGTTAGTCAAATAAATCTTATTCACTTCATTTTCATTAAATGGTCTCTAGTTTGTCAGAGTTATTCATCCATCCATCAATTCATAACTGAATATACATGCACCCCCACACACATTTTCTTTTACATCATAATGCAAATATGGTTAGGTGAGTATTACACTCAATTGGAATCCACACCATGATGCAGTAGTTGCTGTCTAGAATAAATTCAACCCTGAAGAGAGCTGAATGCAACATTTTCCCTGGGTTTGATTTCTGAGGCATAATGAAATCTGAAAGAGGGCTGAGGGATGAATGAACTGGCCTAAATTGTGTCTGAATTTAATGAGTAAATCTAGAGCTAGCCCATTGGAGGTAGATATGATCATTGGTTAGTTATTTCATCACATCATTCACAGCATCCTATCCAAAAACTCTATCTCTGACCATAGTTAGATGTGTTCCCTCTCTTCTGGTGGAAAACCCAGACCATTACAATAAATATGTTTGAATATGAATTATATGTTGTTATGGAAAATTGTCTAGTTAAAGAAATAAACCATTTTGTACATCACGTATTTAATGTTTACTGAATTTTATATTTATAAGTTTTATCCTTAAATAATAAATTGAACTTCTATATAACTTTGAATAAATGGATTATATTCTTGGATGAAACTATTATTCAGTATCAATATGTAACATATTTTCATCACTCAGGATTATAAATGAAAAAATATAATTATATGATTATTTGTGGGAGTGAAACATATGCTGTTGAAGCATTCTAATGACAGAATGAGCTTTTAAACATTGTATTTATTTGGTCTGAATCGATTTTTAAATATTGTATTTTGCTAAAAAAAATCAATCCTAAAAGAGTAGTTCTGACTCATCCATTTTACCATTGTATTATATGGGACAGTGTTAAGATTATATATATATATATAAACTAATAAATTTAATACTATACAAAATTGTACTGTTTTTTATTTATAGTATGAAGTTTGTTTAATTATACTTTACTATTATGTAGAGCATTGTAAATGGTTAAAAGATTATGGGAAGGATCTAAAACTCTCTATAATACTTTTATAAATAAAACAAAAGCCCTCAATATTTTAGACTTTTTTTTGTAATAAATAAATTCAATGACGTACCTAAATGCATTCCAGGAAAATTAATTCTTTCTTAAGAGGTTAAATTTTCTTTTCAGTTTAATAGATTTTTAATTGATTTGTAAGATCATTTAAATTTTAATAGCCTCTTTAAAATATTTTATCAGATATGAAATCCAAATTATCAAACTTTATTGCATAAATAACTAGATAACATCGTAATTAACCTAAAACATAAGGGAGACTTAAAGCAAAGCATTAAAATGTTCAATCACAAATTACTTTTTTTTTAATATACAATTTATTTTGAGAATATTAATAACAAGATTCCCCGAAAGAAAGTTACAATTATCTGAAAGGTGATGTTTTGATTCTTCACTGAAATTTAAAAATAATTAATCACATCATATTTTTAATCTTTACTTTCTAAGGTCTTGACGTTGGAGCTATTATTGCATTCAAATTAATTTACAAATAAAAATGAATGTGGGCGGACTGCTTACCAACATACACTACATAGTATTGATAAATTTACTGGCTTTTATTTCTGTGTTTAAAATATAAAAGCACGATGTTTTTTTTTTCTTATAACTTTTTGAATTTAAAAAATATAAAAAAAAAAAGAAAATTAAAAGAGAAAAACCACTTAAAATAAAAGTTTTTCAAAAAAAAAAAAAAAAAAAATTCTGCAATCGTACATTTCTTTAATTGGGAAAATTTTAAAATGTAAAAATAAAACATATAGTTAAATTTGTGAATAATGGAAGAATTACAGGAAATAATGGAAAACAGTATTGAAAATTGACAAAAATGCAATAGCAATAACTGATATTTTAGATAGATGAAAACAAAGCTATTATAAGCTATATAATTAATAGAAAACTATCAGTTATACGTAAGATATTTACTGAAATAATTACATCTCACTCATTTCAAAATTTGGATTTAAAGCTGATTTATAGTTTGCATTCAAATAATAAGAGAAAATATAAAAAAGAATGAGTGAATATGAATTACCATTATACTTTAAATTTCCAGATTATGAAATGACAATTGATTTTACAATAATTAAAGCTTTGACAGCATCAAAACATGAAGGATTATTGTCAAATTCTGAAAAATATTTATCAAAAGGCAACAACAATAATTAGAATACACAAGACACCAAGATTTTTAATGTAAGTGACAAAAGTGTATACATTAATTTTATGTTTACTAAATTTTTATAGCAATTTTATAAAAAGTATTTTGTTGCTTCCATGCAAAGTTAAAAAAAAAAAATTAAATTAAAAAATATCATTTATATCATTGAAGGTATTTTGCACACATTTTACTGCTTCAGGAATATTATAAGAATTATCAGAGGAAAATTAAAAAAAAAAAAAAAAGAAACATATTTATGCTAAAAAACGAAAATAATGTTCAATAGTTTTTCACACAAGTAAGCAATAAAGACTAACAATCATGAATTAGAAAAAAAAAATAACAACTACAAATATCTGTACTAAATTATTAATATAGATGAAAGCATCATAAATGAAATCATCATAAATATAAGCTTGGATGCAATGATTTTAGAAGAAGTAGCATAATATTTAAAAAATGTGTCTATATATTATAAAAAAGCATTTAATTAAAATGTTTTATCAGTTCTTAATAAGGATATATGTATTGATGCTTAAAAACAGACTGTAGATCACACATTGAAGTAGTAGAAGTTATGTATTAGAGTTATAAGAAGGATTGAAAGAAAATTACATGAACGAATCTCACAAACACTATTTGGTGGATTAATAAGCTGAAATAAAGCAGGGTTAAATATATTGCTCATATGAAGAATAATATATGCAAAATTAATGACTTCATCCCAAAATATTGTTAAAGATTTACAATGAGGTTATATCAGAGTAGATAATATAATGGGGAAATTGGATAAACTTCAAAATATCTTGAATGGATCAAATGTATTTGAAGGGTTTTATGATAATGATGATGATAAGTGATAGAATTGAGAAAACATAGCATATAATTTGAAATCACTTTTTTAAAATGTTAGTTTTTGAAAATAAATAATTTTTCCATATAAAATGAATTTCTCATATTAAACAAAATAAAGAAAGTTAAGCATTTTATTTTATTATATTTAGTTACTATGGTTTCAAACATCATTACAAAAAAAAAAAAATAATAAAGTTTCCGTTTGTTGAACCAGATATTGCTTTTCTTTTAAATTAATCATGTTTTTCTCTATATTTACAATAGTTTCATTTATTGGACATTATTCCTCAAATTAACAATATTTTTGAATTATCTGTGTGTAATATCTGAAAAATAATTTATCACTTTCCTAAGTTAGGCGATTATCAGTACAAAGCCATTATAACATGAAGATTTTCAAATTACGCACATTTTCCTCTTTAGAAAAAACAACAAAAATTTAATATGTTTAAATTCTCTCAAATCACTTATATATAAAGTGAAAAAAAAGTATTATATATGTCATATTCATTTATCTAATTTGTCATTTATATTTTATAAATCGTTATTGATCATCTCGTATATATTATTATCATCTTCGACTTTTGATTGATCCATTGCAAGATGAAAAATTTTCCAAGTTTAATGTGGTTTTTCCAATCTGGGGGCTCTCTTTTCTACATGATATCAAAGAACTTCAATATTTTAACGATCATATCACATGTGATATCATTCTAGATCTTTTCATTCTCTTAGGATGAAGTTTAAAACTTCAACTGTCAATCCATTACTATTTCTTCTAGTAAAACATTCAATCCAGCATTTATTTTAAATTCAAAATTCTTTCTATGATGTCATTAATACCTTTTTGTTCTTTCATCCATGTATTTTGTTTTGATACTTTTGATAACATACATCTCTCTATATTATATTGACTAATCTGAAGTTTTGTATCATTTATTTCTTAAGTGCCCAAGTCTCAGATGCCAAAGTAAAAAGTGATGAAACACTTCTTTTTCAAACACATAGGCATATTTCATTTTAATATTAGGTTATTTTTACCAAATGCTCTGTATTTAAATTTAATTAAGTGATTAATTTTATTCATTACATTTTTATCAGCATTAATAATCTAACCATAATATTTATAGAAATTAATTAATGATTATCAATCTTTATATTTTTTTCTTAAAAAATCCATTGAACATTATTTTAGTCTATTATCTTTAGTACTGTTATTTTATTTCCATTTGATAACTCTCTTACAAAATTTCCTGAAGCTATGAAGCATTATTTGCAAAAAATCTACATCTTCAAAATTTAATATCATAAAAAATCTTCATTTAATTTTACTCCCTTAGTTTCACATTTTAACTCACAAAAGAATTTATTTTAAGTATATAAACATCACATGACCACCACCTCTTATGCTTGTGTATAACTGTTGTTAAAACAGGCAAAACTCACTATATGTATGAGTAGGCACTAGATGAGGATTTTATGTACAAGCCTTCTAGCATCCTTGACAACTCTAGCTTGCTGTGTGTGGCAATACATATAGTGAGTTTTGCCTGCTTTAAAAGAATTTATTATTAAATTACTGTAAAAAGTTTTAGAGATATGGGATTATTCTATTATACACTTTTCTCAATAAACATTGGTATCATCATGTAATTTCTTCATTTGATAAATATTTTTCAAAATATGACAATATCCCTGTGTGAATCAAATGCCTTTTTCAGAATTTATAAATCCAAAACATAATGGCAATATGTTGATATTCATTTTTTTTATAATTTCTCTCAATACTTGGATACGATTTCATGTGACAAAACCATTTTATATAACTTATTTTTTTTTGTTGATTAAAATTCAAAGTTTGTTATAGATGAGTTGTAATTATTTTAGAAAAGTTTTGTATAAAACTGATTACCAACTGAGAGGTCTATAATTTCTAATACCTTTTGTATCACCTTTCTTAAATCTCAATATTACTACTATATTTTTTATTCTTCTGATTATTTAGACATTTAGTATATAGTTTTGCCAATATTTTTTTATATTTTTACAATTGCTTCTTTTAAGATATTGGTTATAATTTTATTACTATATGTTTCCATTGCTTATAGATTTAATTGCACATCTCACTTCATTTAAAATGCTAGGCATTTTAGAACATGTAGTAATAATAGACAATATTTTTTTGCCTTTATATATATATATATATATGAAATTTGTAGATATATATTTTATAAAGAATTATATATATATATATATATATATATATATATAATTCTTTATAAAATTATTCTACACATTTCATAATGATCTCACACTTTTTAGTAATAGTTCTATCCTTTTTCTTAATGGATCAAAATAAGTTTACTACCAATAACAGTATATTACTTTACATTTTTGATATGTTTATTCTCTTCTGTAATTTCACTTATTAATTTACAATTAAATTTTCTTTTATAATTATTAGCTCTTTTGTATAACATTTTACAAAACTCTAGATTTTCAATTCTCTTTAATGGAATATTTCATATTTCTTTTATTTTATTCATTCTAGATTTATCGTAATTCTCTTTAATGGAATATTTCATATTTCTTTTTTTTATTCATTAACTTGTCTCAGTAAAAAAAAATATTCTAGTAAATTGCTACTTTTTTGCATCTATCATCTTTGTTGCAATTCTTAATAGTTTATTAATTGTTTTTTATTGATTTCATTCAAATCTGAACCTATAATTTAAATTCATTTGGATTTTTCTATAGTTTGGGAATATTAATTGTGAATTTTGGATGTTTTTAATAACTTTTGTCCCCTTAGTAATTGCTGATCACTTCCTGTGCTGAATCTACAAATAATATTGCAATCTTAAAATGCAACTTTTCTGTTAGTCAAAATACAATACTATTCTGCTGTCCCTTTATCTGGATGTTTCATGAATATTACCATTTAGCATTTTTCTCAAAGAAACAATTATTAATTTCCAGAATTTTCCTTTAAACTCCACAAATTTGGGTTCTCTATCATTTCTTGGATCATAACTAAATTTATTCATAGTACTTTTATTTTTCAATTACATACCAATTCTAGTATTAAAATTTCCATGACAATTTTAAAATGTTGTTTGGTCTTGCCAAAATTAGTTTTCTACAGTTATAACAAGTTTGTGTTTTTAAAATTTTAAAGTCACATTAAACTATTTTTTTATATAAAATTATATTTTTATTAAATTTAAAAATATTTTTAAATTTTTTAACACTTTGTTTAGCAAGTGAAACAAGATCAGATTTATTACTTAAAAGATTTTAAACCATTCTAAATAATTTATGAAAATCAATTATTATTATTTTTATTCAAATAATCCAATTCATTATTCTACAATTAGAATATTGTATATCATTTTTTTAGCAATGATTAAAATTGATAACTTTTTTTAAAAACTTTACAGATATTATTTTTACAATGTTAAAATAACTTAAATTTTACTTTGTTAATTGAACAGTTTTTTTGATTTTTTTTATTAATAAATAGTTTATATATAAATCAAATAATCAAATAACTTTATTGCTCAGAAATTTCGAAAAGGTTGAGTGCTTGAAATGGCAGGGCTTGGCATAATTTTGGATTTTACATTCTCTCACAGCACTATTAAATTGCACAGACCATAATAATTTATGATAAATTGAGATAAATATTCTCATGAAGAATAGTCAAAATCATTATAATAATTTTAAAACTTTATTTGAGAATATTTTTATATTTTACACTAATACAAATTTTACAAGCCTATGCATTCAAAATAAAAATAAAATTTAATTACTTGGTGCAGCAATAGTTTCGACAAATTAAAACCAGACAATTCAGGAAAAAAGGGTTTCTTTTTTAGATTTGGCTAATTGCTTTTTGTATTAAATACTTCCCAGTTTCATCAACAAAAATAATAACTATTATCACAAATTGATATTTTTATTTTTAAAATGCATTTTGTTTCAGAGAGGTAAATATTTTATCAATTTAATATTTAATCTCAATCTTTCACAATGGTTTCTCTTACGTCTATATCTATCATGCTTTTCTAGTAGACTATATTTTTTCTCCAATATTTTACCTCTTGGAGTTATAGTTAACCAAAGTCTTAATACATTTTCAAATAAATAAATTTTAAATGTTAAATTTAATCTTAATTTGGGATAAATTTTATAAATATTTTTAGAATAATATGTGTACATCTGTCTATACACATGCACACAATATTGTTGTTTAGATAATAATTAATCATAATATTTACTTATACCTTTTAAATATTAATACAATAGAGCTTTAATATTTCACCTATATAATTTATTTTAGTTTCAATTTCAAATAGCAGTGTATAAAGATAAATACATCATTTAATCATTCTGGACTAAAAAAATTGAATTTACTTTATAGATAAAGATTTTCCCTCCTTTTCATTTTAAAGCATGGAATTGATGAATGGGAAAGACAATCCAGATTAATTAATACTATTAATATATCATCATCATTTTCAACCATTATCAATTTACTGCAGAATAAAAGTCTCTCCAAGTTGTCTTTATTTTTTTCTGATTCTCTAGACGCTATTCTCTATATCATTCCAACAGACTTTCTTATTTCATTCATCCATCTCACATGGAGTCTAAATCTTTTATATTCTCTTGGAATCCAGTTTAACATTTCAATTGTCCATCTATTATTATTTCTCCTAGTAATATGTCCATCCCAACACCACTTCAGTGTCTTAGTCATTTCAATAATGTCAGTAATATCTGTTTGTTATCTCACATATATTTTGGTTTCTATTTTTTACTACTTACTACTAATATCCATGTCTTTATACTTCATTGAGTGGTGTGAAGTCATTGTATTGTTTTTCTGTTAAGTGTCCATGTCTCACATCCATAAGTAAAAACTAGTATAACATATTTATTTAAAAATTTTCTTTTCATATGCCAATTTTTTGTTTGTTGCCTTTGACAGAGTGTTAACTTAAAATTTACAATTGAAGAATCTAAGTGTCCAGGTTCAATTCCTATGCTAACCCTGTCAAAGGTAAAGCCAGCTACATCCAAAGAAGAGATGAGAATAATTCCATGAAAGATTGTGAGTATACTAACCTGTATGTTATTATTAACAGTTGAAAGTAATTGGAAAATTTAAATAAAATTAAAATTGTTTAAAGACATTTAATATTTAATATTAGATTATGGTAATAGTCCAATATATAAATAAAACAATAATTGGAATATGTTTTGACTAACAGATAATATATATTTCAAGATTGTAATATGCTTAATAAGTTCAACACAAGAAGAGATTAACAATTCATGAGCTGTAAGATACATGTTAATGCAAAACTAAAGACAAAATTTATTTTAAAAAAACAATATTTACAGTTGATATTCCTAAACTTGAGAAACATTCAAATGAATTTAAATTAGAATTTGCAATGTGTTTTCAAATATTCTAATTACATTCACAAGAATAATGATATTTATTCTGTAGAAGTATATATAATAGTTTTTAACTACTAAAACTATAATTTGGATATTCAGGATTGTCATGTTATGAGCACTGAAGTCATTAATGAAATGTAACATAGATACAAATATATTTATTTTTGGGTTGACTAGAGACAAATTATCATTCATTTTCTAACAATGATTCTGTTATTAATGAATTCCTCATAGAAAAATAATAAATACAATAAGCTGCTGTACAATCAAAAATAGGGATTAAAAAATATAATGACTAAACAAGAAAGCTTAGAAATTATTACTATGTAAAATTGCAAAGTGAATATAAACATTCTCTAATCATAATCAATTTAGATCCATTTTTGACATATAAATAAATAACTCATGGATCTGAAAAATGCTATAATCTTATTAAACTTATTTCATGATTGCTTTTTATATAGTGAAAGCTAAAACCAAAATAAAAATAAAATATAAAACAGCAAATTAGAGTCCGAATTTTGATTGTATGTAGTTAAAAGATGAAATGTTGAATAAACACACAATTCTACTGCCTACAGTTAGTATAGGAGTGCAAGTTATAATATAAAAGGTTCATGATGATCAACTCTACACTAATTTTGTAGCTTAATACAGTAAAAAAATCATAAATACTAAAAAGATTTTATTAAAAAGTATCTAACCTTTGATGAACCATGATATCTTATGAGAGAGCAAAAGTTGATCTTAGTTGGCCACTGGTTATTGCTTAGTCACAATTGATTTTCACATCTGAAGGTTATCATTCATTTATTACCCATTAAATGAATGAGTTATCAGCTTAACACTTAACTTCGAATAAATATAATTATAATATAATTAACATTTTAAATAAATTAATCAGCATTATTTTAATAGAGAGTATAAATTTGTATATATGTAGTCTTATTTTCAAAACTTTTCTTAGATAAGAATATAATTCTTAAATATTACAGACAAATTGTATAAGTTATATATATATAATCATCGACAAAAATATCTTATTATTGCAACATCATTTCTTCATCAATCTAAAAGAGTTTGAGCATAACAAGTCCCATTGACGTGTAACTTGTAAACTGTTAGCATCTGCATCAATAACATGTTCTAATACTTTTTTACCAGAAATAAATTGATTGACTATTTCAAAACATATTCACTTTATATATATATATTTATAGAAAGTTTAATAGTTTGGGGATGAAGTGATTACTAAGTATTCATTTTATCAACTTGAATGCAGCCTTGAGTAGAGGCAAAGATTTCAGACAAAATGAAGTTTCAGAAAGTATATTAGAAAAGTCATAGTATTTTATTTTGCCTATACTGGAATTTATTCACTGTCTTACAGCAATAACTTTTTTTGTTGTTGTATATGTAATAATATAATAACATAAGGTAAACATTTGGTTTAAAATGTTTTCAAAAATAACATTTGAAAAATATATTTAAAAAACAAACAAACGTATTTTTAAACAATATATTTATTATATAAAATAAACGTATATAGTTATAAGAGTTTTGAAAATTTTATATAATAGTACAAATAATAAAAATAAAAGAAAAAAAGGGTTTATCATTAAGTAGAAAAAATGCTTGTAAATAAATATCTTAATTTTTTTTTTTCAAAGTCATTGAAAAATTGTGATGTACATACTCATTTTTTATAATAAAAAAAAAACCCGGTCTATTCAGATTATAATTCAAAAATGCTTTAAAATAATTTTTATAACTACTGTTTTACAGATGTAAAATAATTTTTGAAAATATTGGGAATTTTTGGTTTTTTTGTTTGAACCTTTAAAAATAACAATATTGGAAATTATATTGAAATACCTGTAATTGTTTTCATATCACAAATATAATATTTTTTAAAAATGTTAAAAATTTGGAAACATTTGAAGTTATAAACAAAATCAGTTTTGACATTGTTTAAATCAGGTGACATTAACAGATAAAAATTAAGCCATTATTTAGCAATCATAACTTTGGAATGACTGAATCGATGCTACTTAATTGTGACATTAGAAACTGCTAAAGTAAAAGTTATTGCAGTTTTAATCAATTGTACTTTGGCCACTAAAAAATCTAAGTAGAAGTATCTGAAAGAATTATGATATCAGACAGGGAATAAAATTGTAACTGGATTTTGTTTTTCAGTGATATGGTTGATGTCTTTACCAAGAGATTATTTTTATTAATTGAAACAAGAGTCCATGATATTGGAAGGCATTTTGTATCATTTGATCTGAAATTTTATGCTAAAAATATTGATCAAAGCTTCTGTAATGTTTCGGCATCTATCTTAAATTAACAAAATTTATATTACCAAATATATGTCTGCATTTTATATGTCTTTTACTTTATTTTCTGTACACGTTTTATTTTTGGTCAAGAATCTCTCTAATATAAATGAGATATAAAGCAATAATGTGCCTTGTAGTATGAATAAGGTTTAATTAATCCAATCTCACCTAGATGATTTTTTTCTCCACTTTTTTAACACTTAGAATTAAATTGTTGACTGATAAGACTAAAGATAAGTTTTAACTGAAAATCTTTTTTTTAGAATTTATTTAATTTACTGGAGGTTTGTATTTTTTTAATTACTGTAATCAAGAAAATTATTAAAGCAGATATATATATAGTGCCCTTTCTTATTAGTACCCCTATCCTGAAATAAAATTAAGAATAAAATTTTGTGTTATATAATTTTAAATGTTATTAAATCAAAAAGATAAGTACTTATTAAGCTGGGAAAATTAATTGGCATTTTAGTTATCAGAGGGTTTAAACTTGGGTTTTATTCATTTAAAAGTTATAAAGAACATGATGTGTAAAATAATTAACAAAAACATATATCAGAGGTGGATAACAATCTATAAAGTCATTATATAATTATAAACTGGTAAACAGTTGATATTACTTAAGAATATAGTGAAGTTCAAACTTTATCTTGTAAACAAACATGCGTTATATAAATAGATAATTATTTATCTGTGGCATTTTATTTTATAAATAAAATCGATTATTGTTGTTTTTAACTAAATTTTAAATGGTGTTTAAGAGTAAATAAATAATATTCATTTTACAAAAATACCGATCTAAACCCAGAAAAAAAAATTGTATTCAATTTGATCTCAAGAAGAAAAAAATCTTTCTTTAAAAATGTTTCAAAAAATGCAAATTTCATTAAAAAAAAAACAACAAAACAAACCAAACATTTGTAGCTTAAATAAATGTTTAAAAACAGAAAGGGGGGGGGGATGTAATAAAATTATCCAATAAAAAAATAGGCAGACGAACTTTCATTAAAATTGGAGGGGGGGGGGATTGAATTGAAGTCGGCGCAGTTTAGTTTTTTTGATTTTTATTTTGAAAAAGTTTGATTAACACCTATTTAAATATTGTTTTTTTTTTTTAACCACAAAAAATAATAAACCTCAATAATGGATAATTTGAATAATAATATAAAATTTTCATCAAAATGAATAGCTAAGCTAATCATCTCTACTATAGTCAAAATTCGACAATTGGTAATTCTCTAGAATCTCTTGAAATCAATATACACAAACAGATATAAATAAAACGCAGGACCCAAGAAGTTGTACATCTACTCCTGAAATGTATTCATTGGATGGAAAACTTAGAAAAACTGAATCTAGAATGAAGTTGACAGATAAACTATCTAAATCATTCCCATGTCAGACTAATCCAAATAAATGTATATTCTTAAATTATTAACTAAGGCAAAGGAAGCTGAATTTACTTACGATAAAGCTAAGTATGTTTTTTTTTTAATAAATACCTTGAACTAAAGTAATTAATAATACACTAATGTGTTGAAGGTGAAACTATTCCATATAACAATTTATTTAGGCTTAGCGTTTTCAGAGTTTTGTTAATAGAAGCTATATATATATATTGTTACGGGCACATATGTACGTTACATTGTTTTTTTTTATTATTAAACATAAAGTTAAAATAAGAAGTTCGCATTTAAAAATTTTCTTTAAGAATTAAAAATCGAAATTAAATATCATCTTAAACTCGTATATATAAATCGCACAGAAAAAAAAAATTATTAAAATAAAACTTTATTAAAAATAGAAAGGTATTTTAAAAACAAAAACTTAAGATTTAGAGATAAAAATATATCTTTAATCTTGGAAAACACATTAATTAATTAAAAATGGAAATGATTGTGTTAATTAGTTATGTAAACTAGCCTTGGGCATTCAAATGTAAAAACATCGGTCAGGTAGGAAAACAATAGAAACAAATAGCCAATGAAAGAAATCCATCGGGAAATCGGACCTCAGCGAAAGGATCATCACATCGATGATGTAATGAAAAATCAATCCTTCAAATTAATATAAAGTGAGGATTGATTATTTACGAGGTGGACAGATATGTGTTAGTGCTGAAGTGAAGGAGAAGGGATTGAAAAGATGCACTCTTCAATCCCTTCAGTTTTGCTAAGAAAGAAAGAGAAATGAACTATCGTTTTTCTACATTGAGGACCAGTTAAAGCAAAAACCTCCAGATGGATAAATAAATCGGCCAACAGAATACCAATCTTAGGATGGCGTGGGAATTCACATTCATGGCAAGCAACAGATAAAGATGAACTGTTTTAAACCGTAAGAACTTTATAATGAACATTAAATTAAAACTTTCCATATTTAAGTGATTGCAATATTATCCTATCTGACCAACGTTATTTATTAATTAGTTATAATTTTATTTAATGTATTTATTTTGTAAAATCATTTCCATTTTTTTATTTTTTGTTTTTTAAGTTTTATTATGATTTCTATTTTCCATTAAGTTAAATGATATAAATGTTAAACTTAAGTCGGGCATGAATGGCTGTATAGATTTGTAAAGTTATATTAGAGGAGGGTAATCTTAGGTTATTTGTGTCATTGTTAAATTGGGTCAATGGATTGGATATATTGATGTAGTTGGTAGATGTAGTCGGAGATTCGCTACTGGCAGAATCGTTTATATATATGCCGCACTCACCTGTTTGCCTATGGAAGGAATTATAAGACGGAGAATGCAGTTCCTTTCTATGGAGTTTTTTTTATTGTTCTTCTCGTTAGATAGATGTAATATTCCTATCTGATGAGAATCAATGTCTTCTCTTAATCTTTTTGGTGCTGCCATATTCCATATTACATTGAATACATTGATGTATCAGATGAATTGATGCCAGTTTGACTGCGAAATTTAGCCTAAGGTTAAATAAGGATAGAATATTTTATTTTCAAATACAAATCTATGTAGTCTATTCATACTCGACCCTAAATAAAAATGCATTAAATTTAAGTTGTTTATAGACGCTTGCATGGATTGGTTATTGGTTAAGTATGTTTTGGGATTTCATATTTGATCAAAATATATAGACATTCGATAAATAATGATACCTTACGGTATCAATAATGTATTTATTCGTATGTCTTTTAAGTTATTGGTGACAATGCAAATATCTTATGGTGAATACTATTGGGTTACTTATAAATTTCCCTCTGCAATTGTCGGTATTAATGATTTTATATTTTGATCGTTTATATTTATTTTGAAATGTTTTTAACCATTGTAATCTATGTAACCAGTCTATACTCAACATTTTAAAACAAACTTTTATAAACTCCTCTGTGCGACCCTTTCACTGATTTTTTTAGCTATTGGCCCTCTACTTAGACTGATTCTTTTAGCTATTGGCCCTCTACTTAAATCTGAGAACAATGTGATTGGTCTGTGTCATTTGCAATCAGTTCTTTTGTTAAAATATTAATCTAAAATACACAGAATTTTTTTAATTCAGCTTCTAAAAATTGAATAATTTTAGATTCAAATTGGTTAAATGTAACAAAAAAATAAAAATAATGTTAATAACTGTCGAAAAATATAAGAAAAATGTGTAAAAAATAGGTAGCAGTAAAACAAAAGAATTATAACTCAACCAATGATTGTGCCATTATTCAGATCAACAGCTGTCAAGTAATTCTCTTTTTATTTCCAGTTTGCTTATTTCTCTTGTAAAATTTAAAATTTTCCAAATCAAACTTTATATTTCCATAAAGTAACATCAAATTTTATTTATGAATGTAAAAAATTACGATAGATGTTATTATTTACTTCAATTATGAACGTACACAGCTTCGCTGTTGTGATTGAATCTTCATTTAGAAACACGCCTTAGAAATTTTCTGATTACGTTACGTACCAATAATTTTCCAAATCAAACTTTATATTTCCATAAAGTAACATCAAATCTTATTTATGAATGTAAAAAATTATGATAGATGTTATTATTTACTTCAATTACGAACATACAAAGCTTCGTTGTCATTTCTGAATCTTCATTTAGAAACACGCCTTAGAAATTTCCTGATTACGTTATGTAGCAATAATTATTTTTTGTTACGGATTATTTCTCCAAATGTATTTTTCTTCTAATATTTAAAATTTTCCGAGTCAAACTTTATATTTTGATAGAGAACTATATTTTATTATTTGTGAACATAAAAAATTACAATAAATATAATTATTTACATCAAAATCATTACGAATGTATACATCTTCTTTCTTTAGCGAGAATGGTTTTTAGTTACTGATCCTCATTTTCGAATTTGTCATTTATGAATCTGTCATTTAGAAACACGCCTAGAAGATTTGGTAGGTATCCAATCAGAGAAGAAGACACAGCGATGTAACAAATAGGCTGTGAAGATTAATGATTTTTTTAAAAAAATATAATGCTATATGCGGATGTTTTTAGAACTAAAATTGAAAGCATTGAATTTCCTATCAAATAAGTCTAAAATGAAGACATTGCGACCAAAATTGACCAAGAGATGGTGCATGATACCACATGCTTCTTCCAAAAAATTTTTAACTACAGGGCATTTTCGTAATAAACAGGTAAAAGGTTAATTAAAATGTAAACTTATAATATAGTAGAAATTAAAATGTAAATTAAAATCTAAAGTAAAGTTAAAAATAATGTTAAATGTTAAAATGTAAACTGATACTAAAACAATTTTAAATCTTATATATATATATGTGCGTAAATAAATTTTTGTATGTTAATTACTGGCAGTGGCTTATTTATTTATTTTTTAATGTTGAAATATAATTAGATAAGATATGATATTATTAAATCTCTGCTACTCCCTGAGCTAGTGACTTGGGCTAATGACCGGAATCAAAATTTAAAAAAAAAAATTTTTTTTTTTGACTTACGTATCTGCCTACTTTATAAATTTTTCTAGGTTCAAGTGCCTAAATGGCGCCCTGAAGTGTAGATCACTTTAAGCCACCAAATCCGGATCGTTACAATATATATATATTGTGAATATTCAAATTAATGATCCAGGTATTTAAACAAAAATAAAAATAAAGAAGTTTGTTGATATTATTTGATTTTTCTTTTGCTTGATAGATAGATAATGGAAGATCTTGGAAATACAGATTTAAATTGATCACCATGGCAACCTAAAGCTTTTAAATAGAATTGTTTACTGTTGATTCTAGCTTTAAAATAATAAATTCACTATAATCAAACTCAGGAAAAACATATAGGTAAATAAATAAATTTTGAAAACAATTCAGTACAATATAAGTTTACTTAAATAGGATCGATATTTTTACATAATTCATGTATATTAATGCAGTCACCATAGTAACATTATTACATATAGTTCAATATTTTTGTGTTATGTATATTTGTTTATAAATTAATTTTAAAAAAAATATTGTTATTAAATATATATATATATATGTAAATTTTTAGTGTTTATAAAGTAAATAAAGGTTGTTTCAATTTTATATTTTGGTTTACAAATAATAGGAAAACCTAATCGAATTTGGATTTAATTTCCATGTATCCATTTTCTCCAAACTTACATGTACTTGAATGTCAGGCGGGATAATTTGCTCTGTTGTATCGTTTGGCATTGAGGTTTATTCGAGTAATATTCAGTGGTTGTTATGATACCAGAACGCCAGAAAGAGAACACATAAATAGCAGCCAACAGACTATAAGAGAAGCTATCGTCTTTTTGTAATTGACACAGACGGACCTATTTTCTGTATTTTTACATGTACTTGAATGTCAGGCGGGATAATTTGCTCTGTTGTATCATTTGGCATTGAGGTTTATTCGAGTAATATTCAGTGGTTGTTATGATACCAGAACGCCAGAAAGAGAACACATAAATAGCAGCCAACAGACTATAAGAGAAGCTATCGTCTTTTTGTAATTGACACAGACGGACCTATTTTCTGTATTTTTACAAATAAAAGTTTTTCAATATTTTTTTTTGTGTTAAACCATAAAACATGAAAAAATAAGCTTAAATTATCTGCCCGTTCAATCAGTTGAAGGGGCAGTTGCGAAGGATTTCCAAGGGAACGATAACAAAATGTAAAAAAAAAAAAAAAGGAAACCTATAAAAAAAAAAATGCTTTATATAAAAATTGGCTATTTTAGTTTTAAAAACAAAGATATCTCTGGTTTAAAGTTTGGCGTATAACTACCATTGGATTTGTGTAAACATCGTGTCACGAGCAAAGGAACACAGGATCAAAACTGGATTAATTCACATCATAAAAAAGAAAGGCTAATTAAATTGCACTCTCCTCTCTGGAAAAGAAAAAGGACTGTTAGTGAAGCATTGTTTCGAATTATTATTTCTGAGAAATAAACTTCTCTTTGCATCATAAAAACTGAAGTCAATCAATGGACAAATAAATAGTGAACGGACAGACTCTTATATATATATATGGTATGATTTTTTTTTTATATAAAATGTGCGCATATTAATTTTTTTTACATATATTTAAAAAGGATGATTTATATTTTTTTTTAATTATCTTTAAGAGTAATAGAATTTATTAAATGAAAATGATCGGAGAGATTTATTTATTAATCATTTGAACTTTTGTCTAAGTATATATTAACACAATCCGATGTTGTTGTTTATATAT